>SJYQ01011223.1:0-39417 GCA_006410935.1 Redunca redunca | reverse complement strand
CCAAGATGGCGCGATCTGTAAAGCAGTTTACAGACTTCTGTATTTTCCATATATTTTAAAGAATGTAATATGTGCATAAACTGAATATATATATATATATATATATAAAGAAAAACAGAAGAACTACTGAAGAAAAGGGCTCAATACTCCTTGGCCATAATGGCATAAGTATTTTCTCCTTGCTTTCCAAATAGAATTCTTTTAAAGTGATGTGTTGTGTTTAACAATTTTCTAATTCTCCACTACGCACACAATAGTTTTATATAAAAAGCTTGTTATGTCATTAACGATTATTCTCTATGTAGTGTGTAACATCTGTACAGAATGTAACAGTTCCCTTTCACATGCTTTTATTTCATGACACTGACGACAAACTTTACAGATAAACACAGAATAGTAAGAATAGCTAAAGAGAGCATTTGCCATGAGGAATCCCATCATTCAAGAGCCTTTCCGAAAATCACGTTAAATTGGGAAATTTAAATACAATTTACCCCCAATTCATCTCATATTTCATAAAGACAACATTAAAACAAATTCATGGTTAGATTGCATCTGTTTTCAAGGGGCTCCAATTCTTTTAGGTATTGAATTAATCATACCAGTAACCATCTGTGTTCCTAAAGCTACTGTAGAGAAAATAAGCATCCTAGACCAAAGCAGGCTAAGAGAAGCCTACACAATCCACTTGGTGTGTGTCAGTCACTTCCCAGCCCAGAGTATCACTTAATCAGCTAACTTCATAGGCATTTTCCAAGACTGCTTCTCCATAGCTTAAAACTACAAATTTGAATTTCAGAATTTCAACTTTAAAGCCGAAGAATACATGAGAAATACTGTAGCGAAAGTCCTAATCTGATACACAAGAAAACTGTCAAGGCATGGTTTAAAACCATCAAAATGGATCACAGCGGGGACCTTCGTCAGTCTAGTGGTTAAGACTCGCCTTCCAACACAGGGGGTGCAGGTTCTATCCCTGGAAGAGGAACTAAGATCACAGTCAAAATGTTAAAAAAAAAAAAAAAAAAATCACAGTTATAAACAGAAAAGTTCCACTGGGCACACAAAGATGTCTTTTGAAGAGGGCTAAACCCTGCAAAGAATTTATCCTGCTGCTCAATCTCTAGTGATGAGCCTATCTTTAAAATGCTGGTCAGTCAGCTTCTTAGGTCCTTTTTAGACATTACAAAGCCTCAAGGAAGAAAATTCCATTCAGTTAAATCATGACAGAGTAAAGCGGCCACGTGCCCTTCATCTGGTCCATCAAGTAAGGTCATCCTGTCTCCTCTTCTCCATCCACAGGGAATGGAATTTAAGCTTTGCCTTTTTGGTTATTGTCTTCAGTAACATGACACGAAGCATTGATGAGAGGAATGTGGAAACACCAAACTGCGAACCAAAAGTTCACTGAAATAAAAATTGTTGTTAGGCCGGTTTCATTTTAAGTCCTGCCGCATTTTGCACATAAATTATATACTTCATATACAAAATTAAACAAACTATCAACATCTACAATTTAAAACAACAACAGCGATTTCACTGTCCATCAGTATTAATGGCTGGAGTCACTGGAGAGGAGCCTTTGGATCGGAGAAAGATGAAGGAGCAGTTTAATGAACCTTGCACGTAAGGAGACGCTTCGTGTAACTGTCGTCCTTCCACAGAGCAAGGCTGTCACGAGTACTTGTCAAGAACAGGAGAAGATCTGGGTTGTACTGTGGAAGAATTTTATGTTCTAAAGACAAACTCAGGCCTTATTCCGTCACTTACTTAGGAGTTGGAGATTTTCAAGTGAAATTCTAGAATATTCTTTCCCCTTCAGCATCTGTCTCCCCGCAGACTCTCCCCAGGAGGCTGCTGGTGGGAGCAGGCCTGGCGTGGTGGCCAGGGGACTCGGGGCCACCCAGCTAGGACCGAAGAATTCACTAATTCTTAGCAAGGTATGACAGTGTAACCCAAGGGAAGGAACTTGCTGGAGGGCTAAGTGTTAAATGCTGCATCAGGTGAAAATTCCCTCCACTGATACCAGTTTCCTTTCCGAAGCTCTGGCCGCACCTCACCCCTTCGCCGTCAGCATCCCGCCCTCAGCCAGGGCTGGCCATGCCCTGAGTTGCCTCGGAGGGGGCAACTGAATTCCACAGGGTTTTAGTTGGCCTCAGTAATATTTGTGCTTAGCTCTCAAGTCCAGAGATACTTATCCTATAAGTGACTGCCATTTTTGTACTGAAATTCTGAAATCCTCCAAATTGAGGAATATTTTAATTGAATCTTACTGAAAAATAACTACCAAAGATGAGTGGCGGCTGCCACGGGTAGGGTAAAACAATTTTGCTTTGTGCATCATAAATATCTTTGCCTTTTTATTTTTTAAGGACGGATGACTACTTTTAAGATAAACATCATTTTTTTCTTTTATTACGTAAGTGAAAGTCACTCAGTTGTGTCCGACTCTTTGTGGCCCTGTGGGCTGTGGCCCGACAGTTTCCTCTGTCCATGGGATTCTTCAGGCAAGAGTACTGGAGTGGGGTGCCACGCCCTCCTCTAGGGGACCTTCCCGACTCAGGGATCGAATCCAGGTCACCTCTCACTACCTCTGCCATCATCACCCAGGTCAGTCATCATCATCTCTCCTACTGAGATCTGGCCCCCAGCTTCCGTCCTCACTTACCCCCACCCAGAACCTAGCCATCACTTACACAACAGTCGTTGATACTATTAAAACAAGTCCAGTCTCTTCCCTCCTCTGCTCAAAGCTCTGCAATGGCTCCCATTTTACCACAGTTAAAAGTCAACATCTTCTCAATGGTCCACGATGCAATCTTTTACCCTTTGACAGTCCCCAGCCACGCCTCTTAGCACTCTCTTCCCTAACACACTGAAATTGAAAAGTGAAAGTGTTAGTTGCCCAGTTGTTGTGTCTGACTCTTTGCGACTGACTCATAGCCTGCCAGGCTCCTCTGTCCATGGGATTCTCCAGGCAAGAATACTGGAGTAGGTAGCCATTCTCTTCTCCAGGGGGTCTTCCCTATCTAGGGGTCAAACCCGGGTCTCCCGCATTGCAGGCAGATTCNCCAGCATTTATTGCTTGCAGACTTCTGGATCGCAGCCATTCTGACTGGTGTGAAGTGGTACCTCGTTGTGGTTTTGATTTGCATTTCTCTGATAATGAGTGATGTTGAGCATCTTTTCATGTGTTTGTTAGCCATCCATATGTCTTCTTTGGAGAAATGTAAAAATATGGAACGCTTCACGAATTTGCGTGTCATCCTTGCGCAGGGGCCATACTAATCTTCTCTGTATCATTCCAGTTTTCCTACTGGTTAATTTCATGTTACTGACTTCCCCCAGGTTTAGAATTTAAAACTTGGAAGCTTTCCAGGTGGCACTAGTGGTAAAGAACCCATCTGCCAGGAGACATAAGAACTATGGGTTCAATCCCCTGGGTTGTGAAGATCCCCTGGAGGAAGGAGAGGGGCATGACAACCCACTCCAGTATTCTTGCCTGGAGAATCCCATGGACAGAGGAGCCTGAAGGGCTACAGTCAGATACGACTGAAGTGACTTAGCATATACGTAGGGCAGCTTAGCTGTTGCACAGCTGTCTCTGAAACCAACCAGTGGTCTGTTGCTTTGGTCCCCAACCATTTTGGCACTAGGGACTGGTTTCAGTTCAGTTCAGTTCAGGGAGTGGTTTAGTGGAAGACAGTTTTCCCACAGACAGCAGGGTGGTATGGTGGTTTCAGGATGAAACCAGCGTGTTACATTCCTTGTGCACTTTATTTCTATTCTTATTACATCAGCTCCACCTCAGGTCATCAGGCATTAGATCCTGGAGGCCAGGAACCCCTGAGCTACAGGATACTGTAAATGTGTACTTGTTGGCCAGGAAAAAACAGTCATTTACCCACCAGAGGGCTATCAAGGGAGCAGTGGCTGCAAGACAGTAGGTGTGGGCTTATATACAAATTTGGACAGATTCACAAGACTGAAATAAGGAGCAATAATTAAAATGCTGGGCTGGATGAAGCACAAGCTGGAATCAAGACTGCTGTGAGAAATATCAATAACCTCAGATATGCAGACGACACCACCCTTACGGCAGAAAGTGAAGAGGAACTACAGCCTCTTGATGAAAGTGAAAGAGGAGAGTGAAAAAGCTGGCTTAAAGTTCAACATTCAGAAAATGAAGATCATGGCATCTGGTCCCATCACTTCATGGCAAATAGATGGAGAAACAGTGGAAACAGTGTCAGACTTTATTTTGGGGGGCTCCAAAATCACTGTAGATGCTGACTGCAGCCATGAAATTAAAAGATGCCTGCTCCTTGGAAGGAAAGCTATGACCAACCTTGACAGCATATTAAAAAGCAGAGACATTCCTTTGCTGACTGTCAACTACAAACTGGCACTTACCAAGAGCTCTGCCAGTGACTGAACCACAAAGGCATTTGCCATCTGCCTCTACGGACACTGAATCCCACACTGAATCCCACACTTTTAAAGCTATTGACCTTCAACAACCCCTGAGGGAGTTCAGGGTGGAGTGAGGCACTCTATGCTGCAGGGAATCTGGTGGGACAGGTCTTTAGATAGTTAGATGCTTTTAGGAACAGATTTTGTGACCTCAATCCTTGCATTTCCTCATCGCTCAGTTCAGTTCAGTAACTCAGTCATGTCCGACTCTTTGCGACCCCAGGGACTGCAGCACATCAGGCCTCCCTGACCATCACCAACTCCTGGAGTTTACTCAGAATCGTGTCCATTGAGTCGGTGATGCCATATAATCATCTCATCCTCTGTCATCCCCTTCTCCTCCTGCCTTCAATCTTTCCCAGCATCAGGGTCTTTCTTTTCAAATGAGTCAGATCTTCACATCAGGGGGCCAAAGTATTGGAGTTTCCGCTTCAGCCTCGTTCCTTCCAATGAACACCCAGGACTGATCTCCTTTAGGATGGACTGGTTGGATCTCCTTGCAGTCCAAGAGACTCTCAAGAGCCTTCTCCAACACCACAGTTCAAAAGCATCAATTCTTCGGTGCTTACCTTTCTTTATAGTCCAACTCCATACATGACTACTGGAAAAACCATAGCCTTACTAGACGGATCTCTGTTGGCAAAGTAATGTCTCTGTTTTTTAATATGCTGTCTAGGCTGGTCATAACTTATCTACCAAGGAGTAAGCATCTTTTAATTTCATGGCTCATATCTAGAGAAGCGCTAAATCCCTTCATGGTGACATCAGATCCTCATGACTAACAAAAAACCTTCCGTAAAATGAATGCTTCATGGTATTAAACTCCCCCTTCACCAAAACCTTAATTACTGACTTTCCCCCGCTGCCGCTTTGAGATGCTGCCTCACGCGCTGCAGTCCTCATTTTGCCCCAAATAAAATTTAACTCGCAACTCTCAAGTTGTACATCTTTTTAGTAGACACAACAAAGCTATGGTTTTTCCAGTAGTCACGTATGGATGTATGCTTTGGATCATAAAGAAAGATGACGCTTTTGAACTGTGGTCCTGGAGAAGACTCTTGAGAGTCCTTGGACTACAAGGAAATCAAACCAGTCAATCCTAAAGGAAATCAGTCCTGAATATTCATTGGAAGAACTGCTGCTGAAGCTGAAGCGCCAATATTTCGGTCACGTGATGTGAAGAACTGACTCATTGGAAAAGACCCTGATGCTGGGAAAGATTGAAGGCAGGAGGAGAAGGGGACGACAGAGGATGAGATGGTTGGATGGCATCAATGACTCAATGGACATGAGTTTGAGCAAGCTCTGGGAGTTGGTGATGGACAGGGAAAGCTGGCATGCTGCAGTCTGTGGGGTCGCAGAGTCAGACACGACTGAGCGACTGAACTGAATTAAAACAAAGAAACTACCTAAAGAAGAAGGGACTGGGAACTCAGAGAGGAATGTTAAGTGCTCCACTTAAACATCCTTTTACAATTCAAATGCCATGTTTAAGGAGGCAAATATACCACAAAAGCCCCACATAGCCAGCATGTGGCCTCCTGGAGTGGGGAGGAAGCACAGCATAAATGTGTTTGGGGTTAATCCTACCGATTGTGAAACAGAAAATAATAATGACTTACAATTTCAGTGCAATTTTATAAACCTAAAATGCACTGTTTTATATGAAGCTAAATAACCCATCATTCTCATTCTCTCTCGCCACCCCACCCCTGCCACACTCTTAGCTTTCCACATCTAATTAGGTTGAGCAAAAACAAAAAATAAAATTAAGAAAAAAGGATCAAGGGGAGTCTGTTTTTGTTATTGATTTAAAAACAGAAAATTCTACTGTATTACTAACTGGGGCAGTTTCATCATCATCATCATGTTAATGCTGAAGCTCTTTTTTTTTTCTTCTTTTAACCCCTCCACCCAAGATTTTGAGTCACTCCAGAACTGATCGAATCTCTGTATTTTTTTCTGATAGCAATTGCCCTGTGTGCCTGAGGGAACACAAAAGGACAGGCCTGGCCACCATCACACCATGTACTTTAAAACTTTCACGCAGAGAGTTGAGGCAGCACCCACTTTATTATTTGCAATTCTGTTGAAGATATAAAGTCCACAGACCCTTCAGTTCAAAGTAGTCTTAAATAAAACTGAGTCGCTCAATCATATCCGACTCCGTGCGGAGGATTANAGCCACAGGGGTACACCTGGAGGTGAATGCTTAGTGAATTAAGTAGACAGAGAGAGACAAATACTGTATGTTATTACTCATACGTGAAATGTGAAAAAAAATAAAATAAGAAAACAGAAACAGACTCATAGGCAACAAACCTGTGGGCAAGACAGAGGCAGGGAGTGAAGAGGTGCCAACTACTCTGTATAAAAGAGATAATCTTCAAGGACATATTGTACAGCAGAGTGAATATTGTCAATATTTTATAACATTAAATGGTATATAATTGATAGGAATTTTGAAGCATTTTGTTGTACACCTGATTTATACAGTATTGAATAATATATTATTCAATACAATACTGAAAATCAACTACATACAATATATTATATACAAAATTAACTAAAAAGATATTGAAAAGCAACTATACCTCAATTTTTTTTAAAGTACCTATTCCCAAACAAATCTTTTTATCTTTCACAAATTAAGTAGAATGTGAAGTCAACAAATGCCTGTAGATTCAATATATATGCAAGTCATTTCTTACACATTTCTTAAGAAAGATAACCATCTAGATTAGCATAAATTACTTTATCCACTAAAAAAAACCCATAAGTACGTGCCAGACACTGTTATAGAAGCTCATCTTACAGTTCCCCTATGAAGCGCTATAAGAGTCATCCGGGTGTTCCCTAAGCCTCCGATGCGCCTCCTCCCAAGCACGTGGTAGGATGCTCTTCCCAGCCTCTTTACATTTAGGCATGACCATGAGACTTGCTTTGCCTGATGAAATGTTAAGTGGAAGTGAGGTGGCTCACTTCTGGGAAGAGGTTTATAAAAGCCAGCGTAGGATCTGCCAAGTTCCCGCCCCGACGCGGTGAGTGGCACTGCCCAAGTTAGTGGATGGAGGCTTTGTTGGCCAACTCAACTCTGAGTGGAAGTGAAAGTCGCTCAGTCATGTCCGACTCTTTGAGACCCTGTGGACTATACAGTCCGTGGGATTCTCCAGGCCAGAATACTGGAGTGCGGAGCCTTTCCCTTTTCCAGGGATCTTCCCAACCCACGGATCGACAACTCTCAATAGGCATGAACCATGAGTGAGAAATAAATCTTTGTGGCATAAGCCTCTGAGATTTGGAGGTTGTCACTGCAATACAATCTAGCCTATTCTGTCCTGTACAAGGTAACTGAAAGATACATACTATTTCTTCTCCGATATTGTATCATTTGGGTTGTTCACTAATCCAGGCAGTTTTCTCCCTACCACATCGTTTGCCCCCTTCTGCTCCCCCATAACTCCCAGAAGACAAGCCATAAAAATCACTATCAGCATTTTAGCATTTTTGTAGAATTTAAAATGCTTACATCCCTTTTTTTTTAAAATTCTGCTTTAAAAAGTCACTGCTGGTTTTCAAAAAACGTAATTCATCCTTGCAAAATATGTAAATACACACAAAAGTAATTCACTTTTGTAAACAAATTCAAATAATATCTACACATAGAAAGTCTACATATAAAAAGTGAAAAATCATCAGACCTCTTACTCCAATTCTTTTGTATACATATAGATTTATTTTAAAGGGAGAGGTATCACAAAAATAGTACACATGTTAAATACTTTGTTACCTATATAGTAACAGTAATTACTATTACTACTTAATAGTCCACAGACAACTTTTCAGTTAAATAATTGCATTGTATGACCATCACATAATTTATTTAACCATGTCTCTATTGATGAACATTTTGGCTTGTTCCACATTTATATTTAATTGCAATGCCACAATTAACATCTTTGTAAAATCATGCCATTATCTCAAGAAGGGGTCCTGCTAAGTCAGCGGGTACGAACATTTCACATTTTGACAGATAACACCAAACTGCTCTCCGAAACAATGGTATCAATCTAACAGTACTGCCAATAGTACATAAAAGCTTTTTCTCCCTAGAATCTGGGTGAAACTGGTTATTATCAGTTTTTTAAAATATCTGCCAAGCTGGGGATCAAAGACATAGTGATTCAGTATTTCTTTTCATTTGCATTGCTTTTTTCCCCAGCTTTTTCAGACTATTTGCTTCAGAGAAATGGCTGCTTTTCCATATTTTTTCATTTTCTAATAAGGTGAATTTTTATTATTTACTCGTAGAAGCTTTTATCTGTTATGAATATTAAGACTTTTTCATCTATACTGCAAATATTTTCTCTAAGTCTCCACTTATGGATGCTTCAACACATTAAGTTAATATAATTAAACTTGCAAAAATTCCCCATTATAGTATCTGGGTTTCAAGATATAGTCCTTTACATTAATTCCAAGCTTAATAGGTTAAACACAAGGACATTGCCAGAAATAATAAATTAATAAATGAATCCTCTATAGAACCACCCTGAACTTACCTTATCCTTTTAAATAAATGTGCATATGACCTTTCTGAGTGCTGACGCTTAAATAACATAAACCCACCCGGAAGCAACTACCACAGCGTCTAGTATGCAGTAGGCTTTCCATTGTTCATTTATTTTATTTTTCCTGAGTCTCATTAGTTTAGGGGCAACATAATCCTCTCAAAATTTATTTTGAGAGGATTCCAATTGTGTTCATAATTCCAGTTGCGTTCAGCGTGTCAACCTGCCCCACCAAAAACCAACTGCATTTCCCAGCCTCGTGTACAGCTGGGGGCGGGAATATGACACAGTTCTGGTTAATGAGAGGCAAGCAGAAGTCACTGAACTGAGTTTCCAGGAAGCTCTTTGAAAGAGAACAGGCACAGCTGGTACATGCCTTTTTGCCATCTGCCCTCCTCCTCCTCCTCCTTGCCTGGAAGGCAGACGCAATGCTGGCTGGAGAGCAGCCATCTTGAGACTTCGAAGTGACAAGATGACTAAAGACGGCCAAATGGGAAGGCAGGGGTCTGGGTCTTTGACGGCTTTGACCAATCCTGAAATGCCCGCTTCTGGACTTCTCACATTAATAACAAGAGGAAAATAACCCCTTTATTTGTTGGAGACTATTAAGGAGTCAGGTTCTCTGTTATTTGCAGCAGGTTTTCTGTTAATACCCAAACTACATGTCATGGTGAAGCCAATATCTTCATATAGATCTTAAAATACTCTCCATTTTCATGGCTCCAGATGGTCTCCTGAAGAACAGCTACGCTGGTCTGAAGGGAAAGTTCTCCACTCACACGTTTATTTAATTTTAAAGGGAGAAATCAAATCATTAAGCACTTCAAACAGAAGCCCAAGAGGACCCTTAAGGAGAAGCTGATAATCACCAACATATGGTATCACCTGTGGTAATCCTGGTATTCAGTTACCCTTATCAGGACATCACACAGCTCATTTTAGTTGTGAAATAAAGTTTTAAGGACAAAAAGCTTTCCAATGGAGGGGGGGTGGGGATCATACATTGAAGATACTCTTAATAATTATACAAAACTGAATTTTAATTTTTATCATTAGTAATTCTCAAGAATTTGGGTTCACTTGTAGTTTTAAGTGAAATCAAGAATTAAGAAAATGTTCTGGAAGGTGCCCAGTGAAAATCCCACCACTCTCCAAGATCAGATTCTTCAACGTACTGTATTTTACTAGATTAGGAATCCAGCAAAGAACAAGCTGAGGGAACTCAGCCACTTTGCTAAAGAACTGGTCCTGTTTTTAGTCTGCTCACTTCAGCTGGCCAGCCCCCCAGCCCCTAAGAAGGAGCCAAAGGGCCAAGAGAAGAGCAGGTTCTGCCCCACACAGAGGTCCTCAACAACACGGCCGTCGCTTCTGCCTGAGAAGGAAGGGGAGGAGGGAGACGCACACCGCAGTCTCCAGCAGGCAGGGGACTCAGTCACTGCTTCCACCAGGAAAACTTTTCTTTTCTTTTTGTAAGATAATTTTATTTGTCACTGTCTTTTTTCAAATATTTTTTTTACAGTATCTCCTTATCAGTTACCTGTTTAAAACACAGCAGTGTGTACATGTCCGTCCCAAACTCCCAGTCTATCCTTCCCTCAACTCTTCACCACTAATAACCATAAGTTCATTCAAGAATCATTTTCTTTTCAAAAATACCCAATCTTCCCCCATCAAAGTGTCTTTCACATGACATTAAATATGCTTTAACTGCATTCTTCAGCTGTGAATAAGCTCCTTTCCTCAGATCAGACACTGTCCAGTTGGGCTCGGCAATAAGAAGGCCTATACCTCACGCCACTGATCACTCTCTCTACCCTCTCTACCCGTAAGGGGAAGGGAAGATGAGGGAAGAGTGGGACTGGACGCAAAAAGAAAGTCCAAGGACAGTCTGTAAATGGTAGTGCAACCAACATCATGAATACGGTCAGCCATACCTTTCCATGTTAACAGATGCCAATACTGCTTCCAAAGTCAGCCGGCCAGCCCCTACTCCCATTCAGTCCAACAGGCTGGTCAATGATTATTTTAATTCCTTTACAGATGAACCATATCACTTCTCAGAATTTAACACAATTTTTAAAATACCTATCTATAAACTCAGGCAGAGTGTAAAAAAAATTTTTGAAATGTATATATGTCAAATAGTAAAAAAAAAAAAATTTTACTTTACTTGTAAAAGTTGTTAATTTATAAAGTTTCAATTTATGTCAGCCAAGGTAAGAAGGCAGATTACAATATCCATGAGAATTTCAAAGCAGTATTTGTCACAAGTAATCAACCACAAAATAACTAGGAACTATCTAAAATGCATTTCAAACAAAAATACCTAAATTTGGTAATCCAGTTCCCTCCCAACCGGGAGGCAGGGCTGTTGACAGAGAAGCTGCGCATGGAACAGGAAGAGCCCTGGATGAGGAACCAGAGCACGCGTTTCATTTCTCCCAGCTTCAACAGAGAGTCAGCCATCTAACGATGATCATTCTATTTAAAGGTCTGTGACTCTCAGTTTCCTTGCCTGTAAAAGGGCACTAAGGATACCAACATCAGGATGTTCTCAATAAGGGAAATTTATTCTCAGGTAATAAGTCGAGCAGCAGGGCTGCTCCAGGGTTGGTTCATTTGGTGGCTGGTGCTCTCCATCTTTCTCTTCCATCATATTCAGCATACAGCTTATTTTCAGGCTGCCTCTGCTTGTAGTCTCGAAACTGCTAGAGCAGCTCCAAGTGGTCACATCCAGTCCACACAAGTAGCAGAAAAACAGCTCATTTCTTCCCTGTGTGTATGGGGGGGGGGCGGGGACTGTGGGGCTAAGGAGGGAAGGAGGGAGGGGAAGGGAGGGGCCTTCCGCCAGCAGACCTTCCCTCTCATATCACTGGCCAGAAATGGGTCACATGCCTCTTTCTAAACCAATCCCTGGCAAAGGCAAGGAACTTATCATAATAGGCTTAAACAGATCAAAATTTAGTTCGAAGTCACAGTGGGGTAGGGGTGAGCACCTGCACAAAATTGGGGTTCCATCAGCAAGAAAAAATGAAGTAGACAACTAGGCAGATAATCAAATGTCAGGAATCCCGTAGTTCACAAGTACTGTAGTAAGGATCAAGTGATAAAGCATGAAAAAACTGTAAAGTATAACATGCTTTTTAAAGAATTATTCATTCAAGGAGAATGTTGTGTATTGAGGAAGCAGAGTTCCCCAAAATCTCAGATGAAATATATTCACTCAAAATAAAGGGTATTCTTTTTTAAAAAGTCACTACACAGCAAACAATAATAAGACCACAGGGCTTCCCAGATGGCTCAGTAGTAAAGAATACACCTGCAAATGCAGGAAACAAGGGTTCCATCCCTGGGTCAGTAAAATCCCCTGGGCAACCCCCTCTAGTATTCTTGCCTGGGAAATGCCATGGACAGAGGCGCCTGGCAGGCTACAGTTCATAAAGGGGCAAAAGAGTCCAACACAACTTAGCAACTAAACAACAACAAATAATGACCCCCATTCAAATAATAAAATGGGAGGTCTTGAACTACTATGAATACACATACATATTCCGAATACCTGCAGATTGTCTATATGAAGCATCAGCAGTAGGTTTTACAGCCTATATATATATATGAATATAGAAATACTTCTACAGTTAGTATTTTCTGAGCTTCTGCTGTGTACCAGGTACTACTCTAAGCACTAGGGACAACACAGCAAACAAAGCAAAATTCCTACCTTGTCCATACTTAACTGCATAACTATTTCTTAACACAAGCATTCTTCATCATGAACATATGAAATTACCACAACATGAGTGATTGTAAATCAATTACAATGGCTTTAGCTTTTGTTGACTTCTCTTACTTTCCATACCACTCAAAACTAAAATCATGAATGTAGGGGGGAAAAAATGGACAGGCTCTCAGCATTAAAACAAATTCCTCTTTGCTACTCTTCTCCACTTATGAATTCTGGATGAAGGCCAAAAAGCAGAACCACATTTCAGCCATCATTTCTAAAAATGATACTTGCAAAGGGTAGAGCTAAAACGGCATTGATATATGTAGAAAAAAACAATCAAATACACACAAAACACAGACAACTAAAGAATTCCAAGAACAAACCTACAAAAGGTATTTTCCATGATCGTTGCCCATTAAAGCAGATTTGACATTATATATTTTTTTGGGAATCTTACAAGGATAGTTGGCCTTCCAAACATAGGTGCATGTGTGTGGGTTACATGCAAATTCTATGCCATTTTAAAATATATATATTTATTTGGCTGTGCCAGGTCTTAGATGCAATACATGGGGTCTTTAGTTGCAGCTTGTCGGATGTAGTTACCTGACCAGGGATCAAACTCAGGCCCCGTGCATTGGAAGCACCCAGTCTTAGCCATTGGACAGTCCCTCTATGGAATTTATACAAGGGATTGAGCATCCGCAGATTTTTGTATCCTCAAGGGTCCTCGAATCAGTCCTTCTCGAATGCTGAGGGATAACTGTTAACTTGTACATTTACACCAGTCCTTGCTGTTAGTGCTGCTGCGCTAGGTCACTTCAGTCATGTCCGACTCTTTACAACCCTATGGACTGTAGCCTGCCAGACTCCTCTGATTATGGGATTCTCCAGGCAAGAATACAGGAGTGGGTTGCCATGCCCTCCTCCAGGGGATCTTCCCGACCCAGGGATCGAACTCAGGTCTCTTATGTCTCCTGTGGGTTCTTTATCACTAGTACCACCCACCACTGGGAAGCCCCACCAACCCTTACCAAGCCTAATGTTCTTTTTTGGCACCCCACTCCAGTACTCTTGCCTGGAAAATCCCATGGACAGAGGAGCCTGGTAGGCTGCAGTCCATGGGGTCGCGAAGAGTCAGACACGATTGCGTGACTTCACTTTCACTTTTCACTTTCAAGCATTGGAGAAGGAAATGGCAACCCACTCCAGTGTTCTTGCCTGGAGAATCCCACAGACGGGGGAGCCTGGTAGGCTGCCGTTTGTGGGGTCGCAGACACGACTGAAGCGACTTAACAGCAACGGCAACATAGTTAATTTACAATGTTGTGTTAGTTTCAAGTATAGAGCAAAGAGACTCAGTTACACATTTTTGTACATATTCTTTTCTAGATCACAATCCTAATTTTCTGAGAGCCAGATGGCCAAATCTGTTAGAGTTCTACTTAAGGTAAATGGCAATAATAAAATTCAGAATACTGTTTCCCTCTGGGGGCTGTAAATCAGGAAAGGGCATACAAGGTCCTTCTAGAGGCCAGGAATGTCCAATTTCTTTTTCTATAGATTTTTTTTTTTAATTGAAGGATAATTGCTTTACAGAATTTTGTTGTTTTCTGTCAAACCTCAACATGAATCAGCCATAGGTAGACATATATCCCCTCCCTTTTGAACCTCCCTCCCATCTCCTGTCCCACCCCACCATTCCAGGTTGATGGAGCCCCTGTTTGAGTTTCCGGAGCCATACAGCAAATTCCTGTTGGCTGTCTATTTTACATATGGTAATGTAAGTTTCCATGTTACTCTTTCAATACATCTCACCCTCCCCTCCTCTCCTCACGTCCGTAAGTCTATTCTCTATGTCTGTTTTTTCATTGCTGCCTGTAAATAAATTCTTCAGTACCATTTTTCTAGATTCTGTATATATGCATTGAAGTGAAAAGTGAAGTTGCTCAGTCATGTCCGACTCTTTGCAATCCCACAGACTGTAGTCTACCAGGCTCCTCTGTCCATGGGATTTTACAGGCAAGAGTACTGGAGTGGGGTGCCATTTCCTTCTCCAGGGGATCTTCCTGACCCAGGGATCAAACCCAGGTCTTCTACATTGCAGACAGACTCTTTACCCTCTGAGCCACCAGGGAAGCCCCACATATGCGTTAGGATACGATATTTATGCTTCTCTTTCTGACTCACTTCACTGTTTATAATAGGCTCTAGGTTCATCCACCTCATCAGAACTGACTTAAATGCATTCTTTTTCATGGTTGAGTAATATTCCATTGTGTATATGTACCACCATTTCTTTATCCATTCATCTGTAAATGGACATCTAGGTTGCTACCATGTTCTAGCTATTGTAAATAGTGCTGCAGTGAACAATGGGACACATGTCTTTTTCCATTTCGGTCAGAAATGTTCAATTTCTTGACAAGGGTGTTTCCTTGCCAATAGTG
The DNA here is from genome assembly GCA_006410935.1 of Redunca redunca. Lineage (NCBI taxonomy): Eukaryota > Metazoa > Chordata > Mammalia > Artiodactyla > Bovidae > Redunca > Redunca redunca. The sequence continues at coordinate 24,196 of SJYQ01011223.1, read as the reverse complement.
CATTTTAACTATACATTTATGTATTAGATGCTTTTCACAACTTAAAAAAAGAGTTAAAATAGCACATATGCAAAAAGTTTAATGAGAAGATAAACATTTCCCCTAGAGAAGGACATGGCCACCCACTCCAGTATTCCTGCCTGGGAAACCCCACGGACAGAGGAGCCTGGTGGGTTACAGTCCTTCGGGTTGCAAGAGTCAGACGTGACTTAGTGACTAAACCATCACCACCATCACACATTTCCCCACCCTTATTCCAGCACGCACTTGCATAAACACACACACAAAGTGACACGCATCCAGGTAGTAATTTAATTGCTTGCAATTATATTTTTAGATAACAGCCAGTGAGAGTTATTGAAGATCCTTCATTGCAGCATTGTTTGTAACAAAAGAAAGAAAAACATAAGTCTTCTGTAATAGGGGACTGATAAACTATGGTACGGAGAAGGCGATGGCACCCCACTCCAGTACTCCTGCCTGGAAAATCCCATGGACAGAGGAGCCTGGTAGGCTGTGGTCCATGGGGTCGCAAAGAGTCAGACAAGACTGAGCGACTTCCCTTTCACTTTTCACTTTCATGCAGTGGAGAAGGAAATGGCAACCCACTCCACTGTTCTTGCCTGGAGAATCCCAGGGATGGGGGAGCCTGGTGGGCTGCCATCTATGGGGTCACACAGAGTCGGATATGACTGAAATGACTTAGCAGCAGCAGCAACCTATGGTACTGAACGAGGCAGACCACCTTATTCTGATACAAAACTGTGTCCAAGACTATAATTAGATAAGCAAGCTGCAGAGTAAGAAATAAGCATGTCTGTACGATCTTTGTATCAAAGGGAAAGAATGAATACGGCTACTCCTGAAGTCTTGTAAATGCATAAGAAACTATTAACAGTAGGAATAGCTGATGAAGAAAAATAGGGGATTTTACTTTCTACCCTTTCATTTGAATTTCTAGCCAATAACCAAGTATTTCTTTAAAAGTAAAAAATTAAATAGACATGTGCATTTGCTGCTGTAACAAATCACTACAACAAACTTAGTGGTTTAAATCAGTTCAAATGGGAATTTCCCTGGTGGTCCAGCAACTAAGACTCTGTGAACTCCCAGTGTGGTGAGCCTGGGTTCGATCCCTGGTCAGGGAATTAGACCCTGCATGGCACAACTAAAAAATCCCACATGCCGCAACAAAGATCAGAGATCCTGAGCGCTGGCAACTAAGACCTGGCACAGCCAAACAAATCATTCAAAATAAATATTTCTAAATAAAATAAAAAGTACATCTTTGAGGGGCTCCTGTTCAGCCCAGCATAGCAAATATACACCAAACTGTCCTTGGAGGATGCCTCTAGGATTTGAGATGTGGGGAAAAGGGAATGAGGAAGCACTTTAACTCATGTGTGTGCTTAGCCCCCGAGTCATGTCCGACCGTTTGCGACCCCATATACAGTCGTCCACCAGACTCCTCTGTCCATGGCATTTCCCAGGCAAGAATACTGGAGCTGGGTGACATTTCCTACTCCAGGGGATCTCCAGACCCAGGGATCGAACCCACGTCTCTTGCGTCTCCTGCACTGGCAGGTGGACTCTCTATTATTAGCACTACCTGGGAAGCCCCTTTAATTAATCAATTTTATTTTTGGCTGCGCTAGGCTTTAGTTACAACTTGCAGGGTCTTTCACTGCGGTGCACAGACTCTGCATGGCAGCAAACACACTTCCCTCTGGTTGCGGCGTGCCGGCGCGTGGCACTCAGGCTTAGCTGCTCTGCTGCATGTGGAATCTTAGTTCCCCAGCCAGGGATCGAACCCATGTCCCCTGCCTTGGAAGGCAGACTCCTTATCAGTGGACCACCAGGGAAGTCCCTCTATATTATTTTAAATTCTGACATTCAGTATGAATTGTTTCTATCAAAAACTGAATATATATATACCCTATTTAATCAACTCTATCATCAATCATAGATACATTATTTATGACTGAGAAAGATAAAACACTATGATTTCACTGCAATATGATAGCAGACGGCTGGCAAAAATACACTCTGAAACCCCTCCTATGTCAGTGTCTGTGGCCACAGTCTGTGGTGTGACTGCCCTTTTCATCAACAGGCAGTCTGCTACCCCACTCCCTGACCCTGGGCCTGACTGTGTAACTTGCTTTGGCCAGTGAGACATTAGCAAACATGGCTCAAACAGAAGCTGAAAAAGTACTTGCAGGCTGGAGCTCCCCTTCTCTCTAGCTGCTGCCTTTCTGTCATGTAAACAAGTCCAGGCAGGTCTACCAACCACCCCAGCCAACTCACTGAACCTTATGCAAACAATAATTGTTGTTTGAAACCACTAATCCTGACGTTTAAAGAAAAAAAAAATGTGGATCTTCAAGTCAACGAAATACGGTATTTCAGTAAATATTAACACATTTCAGTATAATATCAGTGTATTAGTAGGTGTCTAAAGCGTATGTCTAGGAAGAAAATATACACATTTTAGGGAGCAGGGTTCCTGTATCACATTTTGACTGCTACAGGTCACTTTTACTTATCTTCTAGGTTTTAGTTATATTTCGCATAGTTGAAGTCACTGAATTACATGAACACTGGCACTGCGGGGCTTCTGCTTTCTGCCACAGACTATTAGAGCAAGATAAATTATCTTGTCCATTCAGTGGGAAAGAAACTAACAACTACTAGAATTAAATGGTGAAAAATTACTACTTTATATGCAGGTAGGTATGCTGAATTATAAATTAAGAGTTACAATGCTGGCAAACAGCTCAATCTTGTTAGCTGAAGTATATAATAATTTTACCCAAAAACTGAAAATACAGAGGCATACTGTGAGTTATATTTATTTGCAATTTTTTTTAACCAAAACGATTCCAAATACAAAAGGGGCTCCATGTCCTCTTAACTACAAAACCACATCTACAGGCCTGTTGTGACCATCTTGTTCATACTCCGCTGACATAAACAAGACATATTTTGTTAACAGAAGGTCAGATGACAGTTTGCTAGTGACAGGTGCATCTCCTGCTCTACTGCTTTAGAGTCCAGTTTCTGGGTCGTGATAATAACTACCATTTACAAAGTGCCTGTTTCCCAAACAATCCGTTATAAAACCTGACCCGACTGTATAACTGAAGATAAATAAGAAACAGAAGTAACAACTTTACCCCTAGGGAATTTCTTCTCCACTTTGACAAAGAGCTACATAAATTCTTGGATTATTAATTTGATGCAGAGTTAGTTATTGAGTGCTTGTAATGTGCCGGACACTATGCTTCAGACTATGCCAAACACCAAATCTCCTAAATTTTTGAACTGGAGATATCAATTGAATTCATGTATTTTCTTTTTCCAATATTTATTTTTACTTATTTACTTTGGCTGTGCCGGGGTCTTAATTGCAGCACTCAGGATCTCTAATCTTTGTCGTGGAATGCACACTCTTAGTTGCAGCATGCAGTATCTTAGTCCCCTGACCAGGGATCAAACCCATGCCCCTGCATTGAGAGTGCAGAGTGGAAGTCCGTGTTGTTGCTTAATCGCTAAGTCATGTCTGACTCTTTGTGACCCCGTGGACTGTAGCCCACCAGGCTCCTCTGTCCATGGGATTTCCCGGGCAAGAAAACTGGAATGGATTGCCATTTCCTTCTCCAGGGGATCTTTCCAGCCCAGGGATTGAATCTGTCTCTCCTGCATCACAGGCGAATTCTTTACCCGTGAACCACCAGGGAAATCCCTGAATTAATGCATTTTCTAACATCTAAAAATCTTATCATGCACCAGAACCTTTTCATACAACTCTTTCTGTACTTTAATAATTACGAGCGCCCTAACACATTTTCTATTTGTTCATTAATATTTTGGGCTGTGCTGGGTGTTCGTTGCTGCCACCAGGCTTTCTACAGTTATGGCAAGCAGGGGCTACCTTTCAGTTGCACTGCGCAGGCTTCTCGTTGCGGTTTTTCTTGTTTCGGAGCAAGGGCTCCAGGGCGCACTGGCTTCAGCAGTTGCGGCTCCTGGGTTCTAGGGCACAGGCTCAATAGTTGTGGCATGCAGGCTTGGCTGCTCCGTGGCATGTGGAACATTCTTGGATCAGGGACAGAACCTGCATCTCCTGCATTGGCAGGTGGATTCCTCCCCACTGAGCCACCAGGGAAGCCCCACACCAGCACATTTCAAAAATGATTTTAACCTCGATGAGATGAGTCACACAGCTAGTAAGTGGAAGAGCTGGGATTCAGTTCAGGCCGATCTGTCTGGCTTTCTTTTCCATCCAACACTGCCTTTTCTTGTCTCTGTCTTGTACTTTTGATTTATAGTGAGAAGAGAATTGCCTCAATTTATGCTAGAATCAAAGACAAGAACAAACTCATAGAGTAACAAGAGGAGGAAAAAGAGTCATCTTGGAAGCTGGAGGAAGGAGAGGAGGAATAAATTAGGGGGCTGGAACTAACAAACACACAGCACTATATATAAAATAAATAATCAACAAATATAGCACAGAGAACTGTACTCAATACTCTGTAATAACCTACATGGGAAAAGAATCTGAAAAAGAACAGATGCATGTATATACATAACAAGTCACTTTGCTATATACCTGAAACTAACATAAGATTGGAAATCTACTATATCCCAATATAAAATAAACTTTAAAAAACACATTAGTAGAAAACACACTACAACTGTTTATGTGAGAGAGAATCCACTGGTTGGACAATTTCAAATTCTTTCAGCAGTTCAATATCTGATTCTAAATGAGAAGAGCAAATAAATGACTTCAGGTGGTTCTAAAAGGCAGACAAGAAATGGGGAAACTTCCTGATAGTCTTTCTGTTTGCCAGAAAAACTGATGAACATGAGGGTGGTCCATGACCAATTAAATACATTTAACTTCTATGCAGAGTACATCATAAAAAACGCTGGGCTGAAAGAAGCACAAGCTGGAATCAAGATTGCCAGGAGAAATATCAATAACCTCAGATATGCAGATGACATCACCCTTATGGCAGAAAGTGAAGAGGAACTAAAAAGCCTCTTGATGCAAGTGAAAGAGGAGAGTGAAAAAGTTGGCTTAAAGCTCAACATTCAGAAAATGAAGATCATGGCACCCGGTCCCATCACTTCATGGGAAATAGATGGGAAACAGTGGAAACAGTGTCAGACTTTACTTTTTGGGGCTCCAAAATCACTGCAGATGGTGAGTGCAGCCATGAAATTAAAAGACGCTTACTCCTTGGAAGGAAAGTTATGACCAACCTAGATAGCATATTCAAAAGCAGAGACATTACTCTGCCGACTAAGGTCCATCTAGTCAAGGCTATGGTTTTTCCAGTAGTCATGTGTAGAGGTGAGAGTTGGACTGTGAAGAAAGCTGAGCACCAAAGAATTGATGCTTTTGAACTGTGGTGTTGGAGAAGATTCGAGAGTCCCTTGGACTGCAAGGAGATCCAAACAGTCCATTCTGAAGGAGATCAGCCCTGGGATTTCTTTGGAAGGAATGATGCTAAAGCTGAAACTCCAGTACTTTGGCCACCTCATGCGAAGAGTTGACTCATTGGAAAAAACTCTGATGCTGGGAGGGATTGGGGGCAGGAGGAGAAGGGGACGTCAGAGGATGAGATGGCTGGATGGCATCACCGACTGGATGGACGTGAGTCTGGGTGAACTCCGAGAGTTGGTGATGGACAGGGAGGCCTGGCATGCTGCAGTTCATGGGGTCGCAAAGAGTCGGACACGACTGAGCGACTGAACTGAACTGAGCAACTAAGCAACAACAATAAAGCATAAAAGTCCCTGGCCTAAACCCATGACTTTAAGAAACCACAGATTTCTAATCCTGATACTAGGATTTAGAGTCCAGCATTTGGCCAATACGGGAAGCCGTTCCAAGCAGCAAAGGCAGTCCTGCAGTGCTTTAAGCAGAAAGGGCAGAGCTGGAGGAGGAGGAGGAGCTGTCATCAGTTGAACAGGCTACAAAGTTCAAATGGAGCCCACATGGGGACAAGGCTATTCCCAAGCTTAAAGTCACCACTGGTTCAAAGAGTACAGCGTAGTTCGCCTAGACAATGGTCTCATTTGAGATCACACTAGTTATCTGTCTTCCCACTATCCAAATTTGTTAAAGTGCTAGTACTTCCTTGGTGGTCCAGTGGTTAACTCTGCACTTGCAATGCAAAGGGTGCAGGTTCAATCCCTGGTCAGGAAGCTAAAATTCTGCATGCCACGTGGCAAGACCAAAAGGAAAAAAAAAAAAGTGTTGAAAATCAATCAATGAATAAACAAATGCACCATCCTCCCCTGTAGCTAGGTGGCCTTGTGATCGATTTATGACCACATGTGACACTGAAAGCCAAAGAACCATCTTCAATCATGGAGCACCCACAGGGATGAAAGTCACATGCTGGAGATGGCAGGACAAAGAGACAAGGACCACTTATCTCCAGACGTCTGGTGATGTGAGAATTTTCAGCCTATACACACACCCACGGAGCCCAAAAGGCCTCATCATTCACAGACCCTGCTGTCCATCAGGAAATGCATAGCTCTTCCTGATACCATTCATAGTTATATCTACAGTTTTGTAATACCCATACGTAGAGCAGATGAAGAAGGCATCGCACAGATGGAAAAAGGATGTCTGCCCTCTTTTCACTTAATTTGCATTGTCACTTGTTGACTAATTTGCTAGCTTTTCCTCAAAAACCAAGTTCAGCCTGCTGTGGTGTCCGTGGAGGCTGCTCACTGGCCCCTCTACAGCTCTGAGGGCTCATGAGCACAGGGAGGATGAATGACAAGGCTGTGGGGTCCAAGGAACTAGGGGCATGCACATCCCCATTCTGCTGCTTCTTGGCTGCATCTGATCCCTGTCTTTCAAATAAGAGTAAAATACTAGCTTCTTAAAATCATTTGGAGGGTTAGATAAGAAAAGGCTGAGAGAGGGCTTAACACAGGGCCTGGCACATGGCAGGTACTCAGTAAATGTAAACTATTATTCATTACCATTAATATCCTGGAGTTTTTTCAGCCTCCTCCCTGAAATAGGATAAAGACAGTGTCCTTATGTGCTCAGCAGTCTAGTTTCAAGTCATTTTTTGAATTTCAGTTCGCTAAATGTATAACAAAATATATTGTTTTCTATCTACATATATATATATTAATTGATCTATCCATACATATTCATTGATCCATCCATATATATTCATCCATCTATCTATACTCATCCGACAGGAAAAAAATCTTTTACATTGCCATGTGTTTTGGAGTTTAGAAATATGGTCACCACATGGGGTCCACTCACCAGTGCTGAAATTTCTCAAATAACAATAGCTTTGTGCTCAGCACTAGTTGTGAAATGTCTACCCAGCCCTCACTTTATATTCACTAGAGGAAAGCAGCAGTCAACATGTCAAATCAGCCAATGAAGCAGTGAGGAGAAATGTCTACCTGAAAGTGTCAAGGGCTATATACATGAGCAGACCTCAAGGAAAAGAGGGCAGTGAAAATCATGAGAAAAGCCAAGAGTCTGAGTTCATCATTCTGCGGCTACCAGAACAACTCCACCCCACCCTGCCACACCCAAGCGGTGGGCTCATGCTCGATTGTTGGCCTTACATCTCTTGCTGAGCGTGCATGTGCAAGCTTAATCTTGTCCGATTCTTTGCGACCATATGGACTATAGCCCACCAGACTTCCTCTGGAATTTCCCCAGCATGAATACTGGAGTGGGTTGCCATTTCCTACTCCAGGGGATTTTCAGGACCCAGGGATCAAACCCGCAGCTAGGGCACTGGCAGCCGGTTTCTTTGCCACTGAGTCACCTGGGAAGCCCCTCTGCTGAGACCTGCCCTCTACTTCCCACCCCCAGGCTGCAGCAGTGATTACTGCATTCCTGCAGCAGTGCTCCGCTTCTGGGCACAATCCTAGAATGGACCGATGACCTGGCTGGGGACCAGGAAGTCCCTTCCCCAGCAATTCTGGAACTGGGACTGGGAGCCTGCCATCGTCTCTCTCTGCTCATCTGGGCTATAACATGTAAAACTCGGGAGCAGCTGACAGCCATGTGGACTAAGTGAGAAACACAGGAAGCCAGTGTGAGCAAGAGAAAAGAATGAAGCAGACACAAACAAACCCATGAGCAGCAGCGAGGCTCCAGCCCTTAGTTCCCTTCCTAAGGCCCGAATCCGTCCCCGTCCTTGGATTCTGCAAGATACCTGAGCCTCCTGCCAGGCTGACTTCTGTTCACAGTACCAAAAAAACCTAAGACACGCCACCATTTGCGTGCGTGTGTGCTAAGTCACTTCAGTCCTGTCCGACTCTGTGCGACCCTATGGACAGCAGCCCACCAGACGCCTCAGTCCATGGGATTCTCCAGGCAAGAATACTGGAGTGGGTTGCCATTTCTTCCTCCAGGGGATCTTCCCAACCCAGGGATCGAACCCACAGCTCTTACTTCTCCTGCATTGGCTGGCAGGTTCTTTACCACGAGAGCCACCTGACAGCTAGTTTCAGAGTGAACCCTATAAACCAGGGATTTCCCTGATGACTCGGCCGGTGAAGAATCTGCCTGCAGTGCAGAAGATACAGGAAACACAGGTTCAATCCCTGGGTCAGGAAGATCCTCTGGAGAAGCAAATGGCAACCCATTCCAGTATTCTTGCCTGGGAAATCCCATGGACAGAGGAGCCTGGTGGGCTCCAGTCCATGGGGTCGCAAGAGTCCGACACGACTTAGTGAATAAACCACCACCTATAAACCGGGGGAGGCCTCACTGTAAAATAACACACAACACAAGCCTCTACGGCCCCAGTTTTGCCTACCATATTCTAAGTCCTGAGCTGGAGGCCTTGAGAAACACGGTGATGAGCATCCCAGAATGTAAGGTAATCAGAAAAATGTCAATGCCTGTGATTATGTTTACATTTAGAGTGAGCTGAGGGAACAGAGCTGTCAGGAGAGAAGGAGGAGGCCCCCAGGGAGCATCGATAATCCCTAGAGCAGTTCTACAGGAGAAAAATTTTCAGTCGCTAAAGCAGAAATGCCCACAGACATGGGCTTCAGGAGCAGGAGCTCCTGGGCTCTAGAGCACAGGCTCAACAGCTGCGGCTGACGGGCTTAGCTGCTTTCTGGCATGTGAGATGTTCGTGGAGCAAGGATCGAACTTGTGTCTCCTGCATTGGCAGGTGGATACTTTACCACTGAGCCAGCAGGGAAGCCCCCAAATAAAGTTTAATTAAGCTTACTGAGTCAAACCCAGACCTCTGAGACTTGGGTCCCTGGCCCCAAACACTGTTACAAGGAGTCCAGAAAGAGGTAGGTTGCCAACCTAGTTTCCCAATACTTGTCTTTATTTATACATTTATTTACTGTGTGCAACATCTGGTTCTCTTATAAAGGTGTCTTAATTACCTCCCTCCCCCCCCACCTAATTTTTTAGAAATATAGGCATTTTGGTTATCTTTCAATTTCTCCTTCTTCTAAATACCGAAAAAAAACAAACAAACCCTCTAACCACTGACTCCATAAAAGGGGAAGTATAAGTTTCAGACTCAGAGGAAGCCAAGAAAGCTCTCTGCTTACCATGCACTGTCTTCCTGCCAACAGGCAGCAGGGATAGCGTGGGCATGGCCTCTCAGGGCCAAGTGGGCAGAGCAGGGATTTACAGGAGGGGGACTTCCGGCTACATCTTCTCATTTGTCAAGAGAAGCCAACAAGCTGGACTTGTATGTGAAATCCAGATTTTTAAAACTTGGCTACCAATTCAAACTTCTAAAAACATAGCATATACAGACAAAATCTGTTTGAGGGTGGACCTCAGCCCACTAGTTGCCAATTTATAATGTCCAGTCTTCCGGTGGAGGACAGCTAAACTGGGGGTAGTTAAAATTTCATCCCTACTGCAATATATCGGGCTTCCTGGGGGGCTCAGTTGGTAAAGTATCCACGTGCCAATGCAGGAGATGCAGGTATGATCCCTGGGTTGGGGAAATCCCCTGGAGGAGGAAATGGCAACCCACTCCAGTATTCTTGCCTTGAAAATCCCATGGATAGAGGGAACCTGGCCAGCCACAGTCAGTCTATGGGGTCGCAAAACAGTTGGACACGACGGAGAGACTAAACCACCACCTCAATACATTGGGTTGGCCAAAAAGTTCATTTGGGTTTTTCTGTGCCATCTACGGAGAAGCCCAAACAAAGTTTTTGGTCAACCCAATACTCCCCATGGAAGACCCAGGATACACTGCCCTTGCCCCCCAGGAGGCCAATGGGGGCAGTGAACACACGATTTCAGAACAAGATGGCAAATGGAGAGTGAGAAAAATTTGCAAAAGAGAACACAGGACCGCCACCCACCAGCCACACACCTCCCCTGACCTCTAACTTTCAGGGAGAACAAGTTTGGGAAGTGGCAGTACAAAGATGACAGAGTAACCCCACCTTGCTACATCCAGAAAAAAAATAAAGGTACTCAACCATAAGAAAGCAAACCAACAAAAATTCCACAGCCCCACTTTCGTGTATCCAAGGCGATTCTTAAAATAGTCAAGCCTTAATGAAACCATGACAACAGGCATGATGGTACCATAAGTAAAAAATAAAACTAACTTGTACTGAGCACCGTCTATGTCCAAGTACAATGCCAGGTGCTACAGGAATATCATCTCATGTAAACCTCCCAACAATCCTGAGAGGAATCATTATTCTCAATTTACAGATGCAGAAAGAGACTCTGAAATCCTGAAGTTTGGAAAAGAGCCAAAGGATGCTTTCCCCATTAACTCGAAGACCAAGCCAAAGAAAGTCCAGCTATTATTATACATACTTTTAATGGCAAAGAGTCAAGAATAACTCATTAGCTACAATAATTAAAAGTGTAAGGGAGTGGGGAGGGTGGAATTAGGTGAAGGAGATTAAGAGATACAAATCTCTAGTGGTAAAATAAATAAGCCATGAGGATGAAATATACAAAAGAAGAAACACACCAAAAAGTTATATTTTCACCAAACTATGACTAGGAGGAAAGACAAATGAATATTTAATGAATCTCTGGGTAAAGAATTAGGAATGATGGAAGAAATTTCAAAAAAAAAAAAGAAATTTCAATTTAAGAAAAGGATAGATGGTTAAACTAAAGGGTGAACATTTTCTACATTAAAAAATAAAAAGGCTAATAGTACAGTATAAGACACATCTGGATATATAAGAGAGATACAGTAAGTATTCTTACAATATTTATAAAATATATCTTTATATACAAAAAACAAAAAATTTTCAGGAGAACCAGGAGAAACAGAGGTCAGGAACAGACAATGCACAAAAGGAAAAATTAACAAGTAAACAAGCAAACAGAAAGATATTCACAAATCAGTCCAAATATGCAAATTAAACATCAATGAAGTGCCATAATTTATTGAGTAAATTGTGAAGAAACTGTTTATTTTTTCAATTTTTATTGGAGTATAGTTGATTTACAATGTTGTATTAGTTTCAGGTGTACAGCAAGGTGAGTCAGTTACGCATACACATATATTCACTCTTTTAGATTCTTTTCACATATAAGTCATTATTGAGTATTGAATAGAATTCCCTGGGTTGTACAGTACATTCTTACTAGTTATCTATAATATATATATAGTAGTGTGCATATGTCTATCCCAATCTCCCAATTTAAGCCCCCCCCCAAAATTTTAAATAATACCAGTGGCTGGTCAGATTTGGAAAACTAATACTTCCTATGTCACTGTAAATATTATAAAGTGGCACAAGCCCTTCAGAAAGCAATATGGCAATCCTCTTACAATTATTCCTAAACAAATCATCTAAAATCTGGAAGGAAAAACAGCTACACGCACAACAATGTTCATCATAACATTTAAAAAGCTGAAAATAAGCAGCCAACAGTAGGTGATGGACTCGTCGATGCTGTACCCACTAGTAATCAGTACCTTGAAAGTAGGATGTCTTGTTCATGATGAGTTCCAGGAGCAAATTCATATAGTACAAGCATTCAATAAATATGGGTGAATACTGAAGGAAAGATATACACCCACTTAAAATGATTAAAGACTAGGGACCTGGTGGCACAATTTTAAGTAGGGGACAAGAACAGAAGAGTGTATGATTACAGTCTTATTTTTGAAAGTTACATTAGGAAAACTGCTAGAGGGAAATACATACGACACAGTCTGCTGAGAGATATATCAGCGATTATTCTTTATTATGGTTATATTATCTTCATTTAAAATATAAACACCCTTCAGAGGGATTATTATTATAATTACTTAAAATATAAGTTGATCCTTAGAAACTGAGGAAAAGATTAAAAATTTAATAACTAGTAGAAAACACATTAAAATCCCCCAACAGCCCCATATTACAGGTATATCCACCCAGCTAAAAAGAAAAGTACAGTCAGTCATATAAAGAGGTTACTAACTGACTTTCGTAACTCAGATGAGATGTATCATTTCTGAGTCCTAACTCAGTAATAAATGAACACATCACAGGAAGCCAAAACACAGCTACTTCAACAGCTGTTCAATTTGCTGCTCTCCTGGTTTCTTCCGAACTCTCTTTGGCTCTCAGCTGAAAGGGCTTAGTTAGTTATCTCTTGACCCGGAGGCTTCCAATGAGACAAGGTCAATTCTCTAATCTATGGAAATTCAGAAAAGCAAGACAGGTCAGGGGTGAGGTAGGCTGGCTGGTAAATGTACCTGAGTTGAACTGTAATGTATTTCCATCTCCTAGAAAGCCAAAACTACATACAGACAAAGAGAGTACAAAACTTCCAACAGTTTCTCAATTTTATGTGGCTGCCCGGATGGGATAGGAGCCTGGGGAAGAATGGATACATGTATATCTATAGCTGAATCCCTTCACTGTTCACCTGAAACTATCACAAATCGGCTATACCCCAATACAAAATAAAAAGTTTAAAGAAAAAAGAACTGTTGTTTTCCATCCATTCTGAGTCATGAAATCCATCCGCATGAGTCACAACTAGGATTTTATGACGGCTACTACAAAGTATCAGTGTGCATGTCACAATGAAAGGATACCATTTAACCAAATTTTCGCCCCGGTTATACACGTGTTATATGTCCCTGTGTGTGAATCTCCAGTAGCAAATGCCAAATGTACTTCTTGCTATGATTTATGGTCCAAAAAGCTTCAAAAGCATTACTCTAGGCAATTCAGGACCTGACTTAGGGCCCAGGAAACCACTCAGAGAGCTAAACTGTTTAGTGCTGATATTTCAAACTGAAGGATTAAACTGTTTACTACTGATATTTCAAACTGCAGGATTCATCTGGAAATAAGAATGTAGACAATCCAGTTCAACTAGGTATTAGGCATCGATACAAAACAGACGCCTCTTTAATATTTCATCCAAGAATAAAGGACGGCTGCCAGCCAAAGACTCCGGAAAGCATCATTTTACACCACCTCACAAAGCCCGTGGCAAGTCTGTCCCCTCTGAACACTTTCTCCAGCTCCAGGTTTTAGGACCATGGACGTGCAGAGACTTTATATTTGTCTCATCCCAACGTGGGGTCATCACAGTGCCATACTCACAGCCAGGCTGCATTCTGCTTTGCTAGAAGAGAACTAATGTTTACAGTGTTGAAATGCCAGGTGCCCAAGGTCAATGCAGGGTTCAGCAGGGATCAGACTCCCAGTCTCAGTTCTTTTCCAAGATTCCTTAAAGACACATGAAAGCACAAAGAGCACTCCCTGTCAAGAGACAAGTAGACGACTTTGTTCTCCTTTTTGGTCTTATTTGTTGCTTACACCTCTGAAACAATTTTTCAGTTCAGTTCAGTCCCTCGGTCATGTCCGACTCTTTGCGACCCCAATGGACTGCAGCACGCCAGGCTTCCCCGTCCATTACCAACTCCCAGAGCTTACTCAAACTCATGTCCACCAAGTCGGTGATGCCATCCAAGCATCTCATCCTCTGTCGACCCCTTCTCCTCCAGCCTTCAATCTTTCCCAGCATCAGGGTCTTTTCCAAGGAGTCAGTTCTTTGCATCAGGTGGCCTAAGGATTGGAGTTTCAGCTTCAGCATCAGTCCTTCCAATGAATATTCAGGAATATGATTTCCTTTAGGATGGACTGGTTTGATCTCCTTGCCATCCAAGGGGCTCTCAAGAGTCTTCCCCACACCGCAGTTCAAAACCATCAATTTTTTGGTACTCGGCTTTCTATATAGTCCAATTCTCACATCCATACATGACTACCAGAAAAACCATAGCTTTGACTAGGTGGACCTTTGTCGGCAAAGTAATGTCTCTGCTTCTTAATATGCTGCCTAGGTTGGTCATAGCTTTTCTTCCAAGGAGCAAGCATCTTTTAATTTCATGACTGCAGTCACCATCTGCAGTGATTTTGGAGCCCAAGAAAATAAAGTCTGTCACTGTTTCTGTTGTTTCCCCATCTATTTGCCATGAAGTGATGGGACCGGATGCCATGACCTTCGTTTTTTGAATGTTGAGTTTTAAGCCAGCTTTTTCACTCTCCTCTTTCACTTTCATCAAGAGGCTCTTCAGTTCCTCTTCACTTTCTGCCATTAGGGTGGTGTCATCTGCATATCTGAGGTTATTGATATTTCTCCCGGCAATCTTGATTCTAATGCTTCATCCAGCCTGGCATTTCACATGATGCACTCTGCATATAAGTTAAATAAGCAGAGTGACAATATACAGTCTTGACATATTCCTTTCCCAATTTGGAACCAGTCTGTTTTTCCATGTCCCGTTCTAACTGTTGCTTCTTGACCTGCATACAGATTTCTCAGGAGGCAGGTACAGTGGTCTGGTATTCCCATCTCTTTTTAAGAATTTTCCATAGTTTATTGTGACCCACACAGTCAAAGGCTTTAGTAGATGTATTTCTGGAATTCTCTTGCTTTTTCTATGATCCAATGGATGGTGGCAATTTGATCTCTGGTCAAAGTAATACTCAAAATGCTACAAGCTAGACTTCAACAGTATGTGAACCAAGAACTTCCAGATGTTCAAACTGGATTTAGAAAAGGCAGAGGAATCAGAGATCAAATTCCAATACTGTAGTTGAGAAAAAAAAAGTTTGGCTTGATGGACATTTTCTTTTCAGGTAAGTTAATTCTGCATATAACTCAGTTTATAGAGTGGTGGCTCAAATGTAAAGAATCCGCCTGGAATGCAAGAGACCTGGGTTGGATCCCTGGGTCGGGAAGATCCCCTGGTGAAGGGAATGGCTACCCATTCCAGTATTCTTGTCTGGAGAATTACTTGGACAGAAGAACCTGGCTGTCTGTAGGGTCCATGGGGTCACAAAGAGCTGGACACGACTGAGCAACTAACACTTTCACTTTTCAATTTAGGGTTCCAGGTGTCGATAGATCAATACTTAAAATAGTCTTAAATCACAATCTACTGACTTCTAAATGGTACTGTTTTAATTTCTCCAAAGCTGTTACTTTTTAATGACACCAAAATGGCTTTCAACAACAAACAGAAAATCTTTCCCTCTCAAAGCCAAATTCACAGTGAAAACTAAGCCAGGGGAAGACGCTGTGCAAGGAAAAAACAGTTTTTCCATTTTTAAAGTTTTGATTTCGTTTGCTTGGAAGAAGGTCAACTCTCCAAAGTCTCATCTGACTGCTACTGCCCTATGATTTTTTAAAGCCTATTTTTCTTTTTTCAAAGTAAGTTTAGTAACACTTGAAATACAAGATAGCTGGCCGGGATCTCACAATCCCAGATGCTTCATTTTAGAAACATCAGAACTGTCTCTCAAAACATCTCCCCTTATCTTGTGCTGTCCAGATGAATGTGCCCTGATTAAGATCTTTAGGCCCTGGATAGAATCTGCATTAATCATGTAAATTAAGTAGGAAATTCAGAACTGTCAGGAGTTCAGGGATCACTGGAAGCTGAGCCTCCTTAGTGAACCTCCTTGAGCAGCTTTCCCATAGTGATCTTTTCTTATAAAGTCAAATCTATGGGAGGTGAGAGGGAGGCTCACAAGGGAAGGGAAATAAGTGAACTTAAGGGTGATCCCTGTTGTTCTATGGCAGAAACCAACAACACTGTGAAGTAATTATCCTCCAATTAAAATTTTTTTAATATTAAAAAAAGTCAATCTGTATTTTGACCTTTAGAGACCCCAGAGGCAGCCTGTTTTCAGACAGATCTGCTGCCACATGCTCTGAATTCATGGTAAAGGTCTCATTTTCAAAATCATATGGGGCAGATTCCCATTTGGGGACCTTGAAACAAGCAATCACTAGCAGCAAGTGATGAGCCTCTGGTGCATAGCTGAAAGTTTACTAATTTTCTGGCATTAAACAGAGCCCTGACATACTCAAAAAGAAGTTTCCATTCAGTCACTCAGTCGTGTCCGACTCTTTGCAACCCCATGGACTGCAGCACACCAGGCCACCCTGTCCATCACCAACTCCCGGAGCTTGCTCAAACTCATGTCCATTGAGTCGGTGATGCCATCCAACCATCTCATCCTCTGTCGTCCCCTTCTCCTTCCGCCCTCAATCTTTCCCAGCATCAGGGTCTTTTCAAATGAGTCAGTTCTTTGCATCAGGTGGCCAAACTACTGGAGTTTCAGCTTCAACATCAATCCTTCCAATGAATATTCAGGACTGATTTCCTTTAGGATGGACTGGTTGGATCTCCTTGCAGTCCAAGGGAGTCTCAATAATCTTCTCCAACATCACAATTCAAAAGCATCAATTCTTTGGCGCTCAGCTTTCTTTATAGCCCAACTCTCACATCCACACATGACTACTGGAAAAACCACAGCTTTGATGAGACAGACCTTTTTAGTCAACCCAAAAAACAGTTCAGATGACTTCCAATTTTGTCAACTTTAGAGACCTCATACCATCATTCCAGAAAGTCCTCAACTTTCAGAACTATGTTTGCACATTGGGAAAAATGTTGATTTGCATTTGAAAAATTTTAATTCAAGTGTTATAAAATGCATGGTACATAAAATACCATGAAGAATTGATGCGTTTGAACTGTGGTGTTGGAGAAGACTCTGGAGAGTCCCTTGGACTGCAAGGAGATCCAAACAGTCCATTCTGAAGGAGATCAGCCCTGGGATTTCTTTGGAGGGAATGATGCTGAAGCTGAAACCCCAGTACTTTGGACACCTGATGCGAAGAGTTGATTCACTGGAAAAAACTCTGATGCTGGGAGGGATTGGGGGCAGGAGGAGAAGGGGACGAGCCAGGATGAGATGGCTGGATGGCATCACGGACTCAATGGACCTGAGTCTGAGTGAACTCCGGGAGATGGTGATGGACAGGGAGGCCTGGCGTGCTGCGATTCATGGGGTCGCAAAGAGTCAGACACGACTGAGCGACTGAACTGAACTGAACTGAACTGAGCTCAACTAACTGAGCCAATGTATTAAATGAAACTAACAGTTTCAACTAGAGGACCAAGACAGTACAATTTCACAATGAAAAGAATCAATGGTATGAGCCAATAGTGTGAGGATTTACAAATGATATTTTAACATTATCTTTTCAAGAAACAGTCACAAATGAACCTACTTAAAATCAGAAACACAATCACAGATGCAGATAACAATCTTACCTACTAAGGTGGGGAGGGGAGGAGGGATAAACTGGGAGGCTGGGACTGATATATACATATTACTATATATAAAACATATAACTAATAAGAACCTACTGCTACTGGCAGGAGGAGAAGGGGACAACAGAGGATGAGATGGCTGGATGGCATCACCAACTCGATGGACGTGAGTTTAAGCAAGCTCCAGGAGCTGGTGATGGACAGGGAAGCCTGGCATGCTGCAGTCCATGGGGTCACAAAGAGTCGCACATGACTGAGCCTCTGAACTGAACTGAAACTTTTTTTTATTTTTGAGTGTGTCACGCCTCTGTTTAATGGCACAAGGAACTCTACTCGATAATGACCCATAAAAAGGAGAGGATATATGCGTATGTATACGAATCACTCTGCTGTACAGCAGAAACTAACAGAGCACTGTAAATCAACTATACTCCAATGTAAGAAAGAGTCAGGTACTCACCGCCTCTTAAAGTAGTTCGGAGTTAGGGGAAAAAAGGCCTTAAAGACTTTTTCAAATCCTAAAGCTCTCTCATTGCACCCCTTTCCCACTCCTATTCCTTGTTGTCACATTAGCCAGTCCCAAAGTAAGCTGCTAACCTCCTCTCTGGTGGCTCAGGTGGTAAAGAAGCTGCCTGCAGTGCAGGAGACCTGGGTCCAGTCCCTGGGACGAGAAGACCCCCTAGAAAAAGGAATGGCTAACCACTCCAGTATTCTTACCCGGAGAACTCCACGGACAGAAGAGCCCACGGGTTTGCAGAGCTGGACACGACTGAGTGATGAACAATTTCACTTTCTTTCCAGCTTCTCTCAGGTTCAATTTACATATCTTTACCTCAGGAAACACACCACCTCCTCAGGCCCATTCCCTTCCAAACAATTGATAGATCAGCCATTGCATCAATTCATTCAACGAACATATACAAATTGGCTCTCTCCACTGGGACAGTGAAGGACACACTGCCTGGCGCGCTGCAGTCCATGGGGTCACAGAATCGGATACAACTGAGTGACTGAACAAGATGGCGCAAGAGAACAGACCGTCTACTGAGGTAAAATACGACTCCCTATTACCCACCATATGGTCCTAACCCCTTAGGGCTGACAGAGAACACAGATAATGATGTTCCTAAACTGGTCCTTAATCAAGTGGCATACAAGATGGCAGTTCTCCACTGTCCCTCCCAATTACCCTCATCCCCCACAGGCCTGTCCCCACAGCCTTCTCCATCACACCCTACCACCACACCCTCAGGTCTTTTATCCAGAGAAGAGTTTCAAATTCTGTCACTTAGAGGTTTTAGGAATGTTTGTGTTTGTTGTTCAGTCTCTAAGCCTTGTCTGGCTCTCTGCAACACCATGGACTGCAGCATGCCAGGCTTCCCTGTCCATCACCATCTCCCAGAGTTTGTTTCAAACTCATGCCCATCGAGTTGGTGATGCCATCCAACCATCTCATTCTGTGTCGTCCCCTTCTCCTCCTGCCTTCAATCTTTCCCAGCATCAGGGTCTTTTCCAATGAGTCAGTTCTTCCCAGCAGATGTCCAAAGTATTGGAGCTTCAGCTTCAGCAGCAGTCCTTCCAATGAATATTCAGGATTGATTTCCTTTAGCATTGTCTGGCTTGATCTCCCTGCTGTCCAAGGGACTCTCAAGAGTCTTCTCCAGCACCACAGCTTAAAACCATCAATTCTTTGGCACTCAGCCTTCTTTATGGTCCAACTCTCACATATGAACTTGAAAAACCACAGCTTTAACTAGACAGACCTTTGCTGGCAAAGTTCTAACTCTGTTTTTTAATATGCTGTCTAGATTTGTCACAGCTTTCCTTTCAAGGTCTGGATGCCATAATATTAGTTTTTTGAATGCCGAGTTTTAAACAAGCATTTTCACTCTCCTCTTTCACCCTCGTCAAGAAGCTCTTTAGTTGCTCTTTACCTTCTGCCATTAGAGTGGTGTCATCTGCATATCTGAGGTTGTTGGCATTTCTCTCGGCAATCTTGATTCCAGCTTCTGATTCACTCAGCCCAGCATTTTGCATGTTGTGCTCCCCATGTAAGTTAAACAAGCAGGGTGTCAATATATATAGCCTGGATGAACTCCTTTCCCAACTTTGAACCAGTCCATTGCTTCATGTCTGGTTCTGTTGCTTCTTGATCTGCATACAGGCTTCTCAGGAGACAGGTAATGTGGTCTGGTATTCCCATCTCTTTAAGAATTTTCCATAGTTTGTTGTGATCCACACAGTCAAAGGCTTTAGCATAGTCAATGAAGCACAAGTAGATGTTTTTCTGGAATTCCCTTGCCACCTTCTTTATGATCCAGTGGATAGATCATAGCAATTTGGTTTTTAAACCATTAGCAATTTGGTTTCTGGTTCCTCTGCCTTTTCTAAATCCAGCTTAGACATCAGAAGTTCTCAGTTCACATTCTGCTGAAGCCCAGCTTAAAGGATTTTGAGCACTACCTACCTTGATAGCCTGTGAAATGAGCACAATTGTGCGGCAGTTGGAACACTGTTTGACATTGCCCTTCTTTAGGGCTGGAATGAAAAATGACCTTTTCCAGTCCTGTGGCCACTGCTGAGAGTTCCAAGTTTGCTGACATAATGAGTGCAGTACTTTCACAGCACCATCTTTTAGGATTTGAAATAGCTCAGCTGCAATTTCATCACCTCCATTAGCTTTGTCATAGTAATGCTTCCTAAGGCCCACTTGACTTCACACTCCAAAATGTCTGGCTCTAGGTGAGTGACCACACTATTGTAGTTATCCAGGTCATTAAGACCTTTTTCAATAGTTCTGTGTATTCTTGCCACCTCTTCTTAATATCTTCTGCTTCTGTTAGGTCCTTATTGTTTCTGTCCTTTATTGTGCCCATCCTTGCATGAAATGTTCCCTTGAAGATATCTCTAGCCTTCCCCCTTCTATTGTTTTCCTCTATTTCTTTGCACTGTTCACTAAAGAAGACTTTCTAATCTCTTCTTGCTCTTCTCTGGAACTCTGCATTCAGTTGGGTATATCTTTCCCTTTTCTCCCTCGCCTTTTGCTTCTCTTCTTTTCTCATTTCTAGAATGTTTGCTATCATAGTTATTCCTCTAGAGACACTAATTTTCCAGATTCCTCAAAGTGTGACACTCAGAGCTGAGTTCTGAATTCAAGCTGCGTGATGGAGCCTGGCAGCAAAGAGTCACATACAACCAAGCAACTGAGTCCTGACTACATTCTTAACCAGTCCATTCTAGTGCTTCTAAATGCACGGGGAGATTTTTTTTTCCCTCGAGCTAGATGCCCCTTACAACACCCTTGCTTTCTCACATGAACTCCTATTCATGCTGCAATACCCATCTGGAGGAGAGTTCATTGGTCTCTTCTCTAACCATTACAAGCAGAGGAGATTCTTCAACAAGCCCACTGGGTGGTAATCCCTCTTCAACACACCTCCTTATATAAGATAAAAATCTGACCCACTTTTACCCATTGCATGGGTATACACTCCTAGTGAAGGAACAATTTCCTGTAACTGTTTAATAGTAACTAGAGTTACTGCTCAGTGTGAATGCTAAGACTGTTGACTTGTGTGAAGATATGCATATAAAGAACTTACAAAGATAAAGGTCTGGATTGGGCTGGGTACCACCTGGAGCAGTCTCTTCTAGCTTTTAATACCTAAAGAAGCTCCACTGGACACACCCTGGTAAGCTGTAAGCTAGAGAGTGGTCTTGACCAAAATACAGCCAAAATGTCTGGGAGGAAACTCCTAAGCAAAGCATGTTAAAATGACATTCACTCAGAGAAGACAGTCCAGACAGAAGCTGGGAAATGAGGAGCCCATTGAACCCAAGTTGGGCATATCCTTTGGAGATGAAATCTGGCTACAACCAAAGCAAAGACAGGCTCAGATAAGACCAGTGAGTTCTGAGAACAAACTATTTTACGATAGCAGAAATCTATACTTGTAAGTCAGATTGCTTTTATCTCTTCTTCCTTCTTTTTTTTTTTTTGGCTGCAGCTTGTGAGAGTTCCCCACCAGGGACTGATCACAGGCCACGGCAGTGAAAGTGCTGAGTCTCAACCACCAGTACACCAGGGAAACCCCATTTTTATATTTCTTCAGTTTCCTTATGTTTTCTCCCTTGGTATGAAGTAAAGTTGCAAGCTGTTTTAACTGTGCTCAGATGAACTGAGAATAAGGGTTTTCAGCCACTCTTGGTCCTGAAGATTAGAATATTATCAACCCATGATGGACGGCAGCCTTAGGGTGAAAATGGTATTACAGCCCAAACAAAAGAATCCTCCAAAATAAGTAAAATTTAAGGAACAAGAAGGGCTGTAGAACCCAGCGATTCTTCCTCATGTAAAAATTCTCTTTTCAGAACTAAATCTTGGAGGTTGTGGTTTTATTTGCTTCTAAAATTCCACACACACACCCACGCCCCACTAAACTATGAGCACCTTGAAAGGACCTTGTCATTTTCACCAGTGAAGTGTACACATGTGCATGGAACACAGTAAAGGCATTTAAATGTTTGTTGACGCAATGAATGAACAATGCATGGTCTTTCAAAATTTTAAGGCACCTTTTCTTCATGTTTTTAAAAACTTTGGGCTGGTCTGTGTGGCATGCGGGATCTTCCCCAGTCAGAGATCAAACCTGTACCCTCTACAGTGGAAGCTGGGAGTCGTACCCACTGGATCACCAGGGAAGTGCCTTAAGGCATCTTTCAAGGCCATCCAGTCCAATCCTTTGCCGAACATCTGTCCACTCAGAACTTCTACTGGTTTGCATAAAATTCATTCAAACAAATATCGATGAAATATCTACAATAATTAAGATGTGCTTTCAGGAACAACAACAAGATCAGGCATCGATGTATGTTCATTGAGGGCCTACTATGTGCCAGCCACCATACTAGACCTTAAGATATTACAATGAATAAGACACATAGCACCTTAGGGAATTCATGGAGAAGATAAATGGACAAGAAGCACCAATAACATTGTTTAAAAAGATAAAAAATGTTGCTTTCGAAGATATCATAAAGGCTATTAGGAATCAGAGGTCACAAAGGAAAACCAAGGTTTCAAAAGGACTTATGAGACAATGTCATTCAGAACTAGGACATTATTTTGTGGTTTAACCTTACAGTTCAGGAATGAAAACTACTAGAGTCTAGCTGAAGTGGTAAATGGAAATGGCTTGGTAGGTTTTGATGAAAATCCAATATTCTATCTTCATATCTTTACTATTACGTCAAGTGACAGTGACACCAGCTTTTGAAAAGAAAGAATACAGATCAGTTCTCTTTTCATGGAAGCCATAATTGAAACTGAGCTCGAACAAAGTTCTTGTCACATGTGACTATATGACCTACAGAAACACGGACTTGTTGACCTGAGTAATCAGAAAATACATCAAGAAAAATCCTAGACTTACTTATTTTAACACTAACTGCATTATAAAATATTTTCTATTACTTATATTACTTACATTGTAAACTGAGTAAAAATTAATATATAGCTAAACACTACAGTCATTTTTGTCCCATAATCAAATGAAACGTATCTTCACTTTCTTTCATAGATGCTACTTCAGATCTCCAAATACTCTAAGATGTACCCCAACTAAAGTCATTTCCTTTAGTATAAACAGTGACATGGAAATCAAACCAGGAGCCAAGCTTGGTTTCACCACCAGGTACATGAATTTGGGCAAGTAAATGCTCTGGCTTAAATTTTCTCAACTGTAAAATGAAGGTGTTATAGTAAATAATCTCTAAGATCCCTTTGAACACTTAAAAAAAACTAGGAAAACTAACTTCCACTTCCAAAGTAGAAAGTTCCAAAACTAATACTAAAGCCACTTAGGTTTTAATTACCTTTCTCCCTCTCCTACTTGATTCAACAAACTTACTTATGAATGTCCTACAGCAGTTAGAATGAGCAGTTTCATCTCTAGTAGTTAAAGACAGGGAAAGTGACGTCTATCGATATATTCTCTTTTAAAAAAACACAATTCTGTGACAAAGAATTTCTAGGTCCAGAAGCAACCTCTTCAGTAGAATTTTGCCTCTGTGGAAAAATTAAACACTCTTAAGCCTTCTCTGTGAATTTCAAGTGGTTTCTATATCCATATATTCCATTACAGCCCATGAATTTCTTCTGTTCTTAGCAGACTGCTGGCCATTGCTGTATGTTTACAATATTTTCCCTTGGACCTGTCTGTATAGAAAGTGAATCAGGAATCATTTGGCCATCTTATGGAGTACGATGTAGACAAAAATATGACATTAATATGTAATCATCCTAATTATACTGAAGAATCTGATATGAATAGATCTGTCAGGCACATTTTTTGAGACCACACTGCATGCAAAGCACTGAAATGACTATAAAGACGGTATGAACACATTGTTGCTTCACCTTTCTTCGCCTGAAATTTTACAAGTCACCAAGAAAAAATATTTTTTACCTCAGTACAATGTTAACTTATATTAAGAAAACCTATCTACCATTTAAAGGCTAAAGCTCCTTGTCATATACCTCTACAATATGACATTTTGTAGAATACCAGTTGATACTATAAAAG
>SJYQ01011214.1:13623-27574 GCA_006410935.1 Redunca redunca | reverse complement strand
TAACCTCAGATATGCAGATGACACTACCCTTAAGGCAGAAAGTGAAGAGGAACTAAAAAGCCTCTTGATGAAAGTGAAAGAGGAGAGTGAAGAAGTTGGCTTAAAGCTCAACATTCAGAAAACGAAGATCATGGCATCTGGTCCCATCACTTCATGGGAAATACATGGGGAAACAGTGGAAACAGTGTCAGACTTTAATTTTTTGGGCTCCAAAATCACTGCAGATGGTGATTGCAGCCATAAAATTAAAGGACGCTTACTCTTTGGAAGGAGGGTTATGACCAACCTAGATAGCATATTCAAAAGCAGAGGCATTACTTTGCCACCAAAGGTCCATCTAGTCAAGGCTATGGTTTTTCCTGTGGTCATGTAAGGATGTGAGAGTTGGATGTGAAGAAGGCTGAGTGTCGAAGAATTGATGCTTTTGAACTGTCGTGTTAGAGAAGACTCTTGAGAGTCCCATGGACTGCAAGGAGATCCAACCAGTCCATTCTGAAGGAGATCAGTCCTGGGTGTTCTTTGGAAGGAATGACGCTAAAGCTGAAACTCCAGTACTTTGGCCACCTCATGCGAAGAGTTGACTCATTGGCAAAGACTCTGATGTTGGGAGGGATTGGGGGCAGGAGGAGAAGGGGACGACCGAGGATGAGATGGCTGGATGGCATCACTGACTCAATGGACGTGAGTCTGAGTGAACTCCGGGAGTTGGTGATGGACAGGGAGGCCTGGTGTGCTGCAATTCATGGGGTCGCAAAGAGTTGGACACAACTAAGCTACTGAACTGAACTGAACCTTGCCTTCCTGGGATAAGTCCCACTTGGTCATGGAGCATAATACTTTTTATATGTTGCTAATATTTTGTTGAGGATTTTTGTTTTTCTGTTCATATGGGATACTGCTTTATAGTTTTCTTGTAATATCTTTGTCTGATTTTGGTATCGGGGTACTACTGACCTCATGGAATGAGTTTGGAAGTGTTTGCCCTTCTTTTCTTAGGAAGACTTAAGACCTTGTAAGGTATTGGTGCTTTTCACTGTATTTTGCAGCAGAATGTAGGTCTCCTCAGCTTTCATTCTAAAATGTTACAAGAGGCAAGTAAGAAGGAATAGTCCTTTTGTGCTTCTAGATGTTATCATCTCTGCACGATGCCTGGATTTATGCAACTTCCTTGGGACTGTGAGGGGAGTCATTCCAAGTCAACACCCTGAGGATGGCAGAGTATAAAGAAGGAAAGAACCCACATTCATTATGAGCAACTGAATGATCCATCCTGGAGTCTCGCTTTCTCTCCCCAGGTTTCTTATTATATGAAGAAACACACGTCTTTATTATTGCTTAAGCCCCTTTGGCTAGGTTTTCAGTCCTCTGCAGCTGAAAATTTCTACCTGATAGTTATTATTGTATCATCTGCAATAGGAGTATTCCCTGTTTTCTCTTTTTTTCCCACTCTATATGTCATCAGGCCAAAAGAACACCTATAGTAATGTATCATGAGAGGGACTACACACTCACTGCATTCTGCGTGAAACAAATCAAGTACAGCCTCAAGGTTATGTGGAATATAGCTCTTCCAGGGCCGTTTAGCTGTCGTGGACATTAAAAAACCCTCAAGGGATTGCCATTTCTGCTCACTGCAAGACAGTGGATAATATAAAGTTACTGATTGGGTTTGGAGTGACATACAGAGGGGCCTGAGTTGTAATTCATACAATGACCATGTGTATTAGTTAAGGTTCTCCAGAGAATCTAAACCATAGAATTGTGAGGCAGTCCCACATTCCTGCTCCCTGATGTACATAATCTGTATAACACCCTTCTCTCTCTCTTTGTTTTTTTAAATTTCTATTTGGCAATCTTCCTGACCCAGGCATTGAACCCACGTCTCCTGCAATGGCAGGCAGATTTTTTCTTTTACTGCTAAGCCAGCAGGCAAGCCCTCTCCCTCTCTCTTTTTTTAGAATTACTTCTTTGCTGGGTCTTAGTTGTGGCATGTAAACTCTCAATTGCAGCTCGTGGGATCCAGTTCCCTGACCAGGGGCTGATTGAACCCAGGTCCCCTGCATTGGGAGTGCAGAGTCTTAGCCACCGGACCACCAGGAAAGCCCCAATACCCCTCTCTTCTTAAGTGTGAACAAGACTATGAATATCATGTTGCTGCTGCTGCTGCTGCTAAGTCGCTTCAGTCATGTCCGACTCTGTGCGACCCCAGAGACGGCAGCCTACCAGGCTTCCCCATCTGTGGGATTCTCCAGGCAAGAACACCGGAGTGGGTTGCCATTTCCTTCTCCAATGCGTGAAAGTGAAAAGTGAAAGGGAAGTCGCTCAGTCGTGTCCGACTCTTGGCAACCCCATGGACTGCAGCCCACCAGGCTCCTCCATCCATGGGATTTTCCAGGCAAGAGTACTGGAGTGGGGTGCCATTGCCTTCTCTGGAATATCATGTTGGGTAATGCTATATGAAATAAGTGAAGGGATTTTAAAGGTTCCAAATCAGCTAACTTATTGAGTGGGCCTGACTTAATCACCTCTAAAGGGACCAAATCCTTCCTGAAGCGGTAGATATGAAGTGTAAGGGGTCCTGTGGAGGAGGCCACATAGCAAGGGCTTGAATGTAGCCTCTAGTAGCTGAGAGTAGCCCCCAGTTGGCAGTAAGCAAGAAGGTGAGGACCTTATGTCTACAGCCAAAAGGCAAAGAATTCTGCCACCACACTGTGGTAGCTTAGAAGTGGATTTTCTGTCACTGAACCTCCAAATGAGGATGCACCTGGTTAATCAATTAACAAGTTGGTTTCAGCCTTGCGAGGCTGTCTTGGTCAGCTCATGCTGCTATAACAAAAATACCAGAGACTGGGTCGCTTAAACAACAAATATTTGTTTCTCACTGTTTAAGATCTTGGAAGTCCAAGATCCGTGTGCTGGTGGATTCCATGTTTGGTGAGGACCCTCTTCCTGGTTTGCATGTGGCTGCCTTCTTACTGTGTAATCACAAGAAAGAGAGAGCTCTGGTTGCTTCCTATCATGGGGGCCCACCCTCTTGAACTCTTCTAATCCTAATTACTTCCGAAAGATCCCAGAACTTCGATGATTAGAGTTTCAACATATTAATTTTGAGGTGGCACAAATAGTCCATAGCAGAAATCCTGAGCAAAAAAACCAGTTAAAATGTGCTGAATCTTGGCTTATGGAAACCGTGAAATAATACATCTGTGTTACTTTAAGCCACTAAGCTTGGATAATTTGTTATTTAGCAATAAAAAATTAATAAAGGTAGCATTTTAAATATCACTCCTTTATTTTGTAAAAGATATGCTAATGATCAATATAAAGTAAATTACTAAAAGTAATGTTTAGCAACTCAGGAAAGGGCATATATCAAAGGCCCCAGCAAATTACCTTCTCTTTTTTTTTCTTTCATTAAACCTCATCACTTCTGATGGGACCCCATGGACAAGGAGAGTGTAAGGGATGCATCTCCCCAGGAGAGTTGGCCAGGTGTGACCAGCTCTTGGGAGGCCAGCGCATCTGAGAGACCCTCATTCTGGTTCTTGGCCAGTGGAAGCCACAGTCAGCACCAGCTTGTACACATTTGGGGGTTCCTTCTATCAAAAGGAAATCTATTTGGGATAAGCGTATCTAGGTTAAGGAAAGCCATGGCATTGGGAAAGATTGCTTAAAATACATGGAACCAATATCTGGTTGAATTTTTTTCTCTATGTAATGAGATATAACTATTTCTTGAAACCTTATTACTCAGAAAAAAGTGTTCAGGCAAATGCAGTTTGCTAAATAATTCCACTTGTCCTGTTACCAGTTTGAGCCTCAATCGTGGTTGTTTGATAGAGCAGGAAGACTGTATCCTGACTGTATGTTATTAAGCTGTTTGTTTTTTAAAGTGATTTTTTTTAAAAGACAAATGATCATCAAGGCTGCTGACCTTTTATTAATCTTAAGAAAGTTCTGAGGATTATTCCTTAATGTTACAGATTTTTATGGAACAATTTTCTGTCTTTGGCTTTGATGGGATCGAAAGTAGTTGTGTTCATTTCTAGTTTGCAAGATGACAGAAAAGAAGAGGCAGAGAGGTACTGTTTTTCTTGTTGGATTGACAATGAAAATGAGAATCAGATGGAGGCTTTTTTTTTTGTAAATGTAAAAAATGTTCAGTCATTTGTATAAATGGTTTAAAAGCCTTGAGATTTTAGGAATGTGTATTTGCAATTATTCTCTTTTAATAATTAATTTCTAATATGTTTTAATCACTGAGAACATTGTTTTGATCATTAAGAATTTACAATGTAAAGATTATTTCAAGGTTAGATTTCAAATGTTAATCATTGTAACCTAATGCATGTAAATCTCTACTGAATTGAGCTTAAAAATAAAAAGTAAGTCATTAATTCGAGCTAGCATACTTACTGGAAATTGTCTTTTATTATTCTCTGCTATGGCTGAAGGTCATTTCTTTACTCAAACCTCAGAGTTTGATCCAGTCTTGGGAAGAAAAATCATTCTTCTCCCTTTCTTTCCCTAAAAATACAACGTTCACAGGCAACCTCTTCCAGCATTCCTTTTCTCTTCATTGTTCTCATTTAATCTTTAATTTTTGCCACTACTTATATATATATGTATATGTATGTATATATATTATATATATATTTTTAGGTTTGTTTTTATTTTTCAGTTTTGAGGTTGGATTGTGTCACCAGGCACGAGGCACTTTGAAGTTATGCAGCTTTGCTGGCTGGTAGTGTATTTTTGAAAATTTGTTAGGGAAACTTTGAACTGAAATTGCCCACCTTGGCCATTCACAGTGATAACCACTTGCATGAGTTATCTCGCCAAAAGAGGTTCCAAACACGGTGCTGCAACTGGAAACTAACCGGGAGAATTCGGGAGGGGCCACAAGGAGGGAAGACACCAGTCCATACGTCCTACCAACCCTCCAGAATCCTTCATGCTGGAATCCATCTTTGCTGAGAGATACCCGAGCCACCAGCAAGGACCCTGAGTCAGACAAAACTTGGGCCAAGCAAGGTGACTGGCCAGAAACAACCCAGAAGCGAATCCCAATACCGTCAGCCCTGAGACCGTGAGTCCCATGGCTAGCAGCTCTCCTGTGTTTCGTTATCCTGCCTGGGTGCCCCTTCCCAGGAAAGTCTCTTGCTATGTCAGCCTGTGTGTCTCCTCAGACAATTAGACTCCACGTGTTAGAGAAGACCCACTCTCAGGCCCTTTGGAAGGGGGTCCCCCTTCCTGCAACACTCTGATACCGAAGCTTCACATGGTATCTTCCTTTTGATTTTTAATGGGCTCCTGATGATGTGGGCTTTTTGCTTAGTTATACTCTGATCAGGGACCATGTGGGGTATGGATTACAAACACGGGTTCTAGATTGGGCCCTAACCTTGGCCTGTGATTGTGATTTTTTGATTGCAATTTTCGGTCTGTCTGCCCTCTAATGGAGACGGATTAGCAAGCTCAGGAAATCAGTCCTCAATATTCATTGGAAGGACTGATGTTGAAGATGAAACTCCAATATTTTGGCCCCCTGATTCGAAGAGCCGACTAATTGGAAAAGACCCTGATTCTGGGAAAGATTAAGGGCAGGAGGAGAAGGGGACGACAGAGGATGAGATGGTTGGATGGCATCACTGACTCAATGGACATGAGTTTGAGTAAATTCCGGGAATTGGTGATGGACAGGGAGGCCTGGCGTGCTGCAGTCCACGGGGTCGCAAAGAGTCGGACACGACTGAGCGACTGAACTGAACTTGACCTGGGTTTGGGTCCTAGTGCACCACCACTCACTAGTTTTGTGACCACGGAAAGTTCATATCTATTTGCACCTCCTCCTCCTCATTTGTAAATGTGGATAAGCACTGATGCCTGAGGGCGGTTGTCAGGATGAAACACACCTCTGTGTGCGGTCAGGCTTGACTGCTGTACAGCAGCATCGGTTTAACTCCTGCTGCAGAGAAAATGTGGTGCCTTCATTTTGGCTGTGGGATCTGATCCTTCTCTGGACCCACCTGTGGGTTATTAGGCAAAATTTGGCTTCTGGTTCTATCCAGTTTAAATCTTGTCCCATCCAATTTAATTGAAAAGGCCTCAGTTGTGTTGAAAATAGCTCCTTCAAAGTGAAATTTGCTCCAATAGCTTCTCTTGGCCTTTCCCCTAAGATGGCTTTGGGTTGTGAGTTCTCTGGCCTGGAACTGGGGAAGTGGCAGTCTGTTTTCATGCCCAGGCAGTACCTCTGGGATGCATCTGCTCTCTCTGTTTTGCGTTTGCAGATCCCTGAGCCTGCTTCTCAAACTGGCCCCATGAAGCTGTCCTTCAGAATGACCATGTTTTTGTGCAACCAAATTTTGTAACGTGTCTGGACCTAGGATTGGAAAATGGGGTAGCCTGTAAGCTGACTCCGTCATAGCCTGACCCAGTAATAAGGCCAGAACTCCATCCTGGGTGGAAATCCTCACTTGGAATTTGTATACCTGTTGGCTTGTAGGTTTGGACTGCATATTTGCGTCCCTCCCCACAAATTTCATAGGTTGAAACCTTACCTCCCCAGAGTGATGGTTTTGGGTCTTTGAGGAGTGGTTAAGTCTAGATGAGGTCCTGAGAATGGAGCCCCGATAATGGGATTAGTGTGCTTGTAAGACCCAGAGATCAGAGCTTCCTCTCTTTCCCTCCACCGTGTGAGGACACGCAAGAAGACGATGGATGCAGACCAGAAGGAGGGTTCTCCTCAGAAGCTCTGCTATCACCCTGACCTCAGACTTCCCAGCCTCTAGAACTGTGAGCCTTAAATGTTTGTTGCCTAAGCCCCCCAGGGCTTCCCTGGTGGCTCAGCTGGTAAAGAATCTGCCTGCAATGTGGGAGACCTGGGTTCGATCCTTGGGCTAGGAAGATCCCCTGGAGAAGGGAAAGGCTACCCACTCCAGTGTTCTGGCCTGGAGAATTCCATGGACTGTATAGTCCATGGGGTCACAAAGGGTCAGACACAACTGAGTGACTTTCACTTTCAGTACGTCACCCAGTCTTTGGTATCTCTGTCATAGTAGCCAGAATGGCCCAAAGCACTTGTCTTGACCTCCTCCCTGCCTCTGGGTTCCCTTCTTCTCCTCTATGAACCCTACATGGTTTAGTCCTCCTGGCCTTGCTTTGTATACACTAATGGAGAGACAGGAAACTGGGCATCCTTTCTCTGGTCACCAGCCCAGCCTGGAAGACTAGCTCTTGCTGAAAAACCATTATTGTTAGTACCTTCCTCTGCCTCTTTGCTTTCCTTATATAATTCTCATTTCCCCTTCCAAGCAGTGGCATGTCTCCAAAGATCAGAGCAAAGAGAAAAACAAAAGAGAAACACATACTAATGCTTTGCAAATGGTTACCCTTGTAACACTGATGCTAGACTAAAGTTGCATGAAGTTGATATTACCTTGGTCTATCTCTTTGCTTTCCTTACATAATTCTCATTTTCCCCTCCCAAGCCAAGGCATGTCTCCAAAGACTGGAGCAAAAGAGAAAAGCATATTAATGCTTTGCAAATGTCTATCCTTGTAACACTGATGCTGGACTATAGTTTCCAGCATGGATTGTGTCTGCATGCTTCCCAGTGCTTTCCCAGGACAAGGCAGTTTCTGGCCAAAATCCAATAAGCATTTGTGGTGTTGGAGAAGACTTTTGAGAGTCCTTTGAACTGCAAGGAGATCCAACCAGTCCATTCTGAAGGAGATCAGCCCTGGGATTTCTTTGGAAGGAATGATGCTGAAGCTGAAACTCCAGTACTTTGGCCACCTCATGCAAAGAGCTGACTCATTGGAAAAGACTATGATGCTCGGAGGGATTGGGGGCAGGCGGAGAAGGGGACGACCGAAGATGAGATGGCTGGATGCATCACTGACTCGATGGATGTGAGTTTGAGTGAACTCCAGGAGATGGTGATGGACAGGGAGGCCTGGTGTGCTGAGATTCATAGGGTTGCAAAGAGTCAGATACGACTTGAGCAACTGAACTGAACTGAGTAATGATGATGATGGAGAATACTAGTAGAAATCCCTATAAATAAACATATATGCTTGCCAGCAATTTGCAGCAGATATCTTATAGACATTATACCCTGAAGGAATTGTGGGTCCTTTGTTATGAATAATTGTGAAAAAGTAACTCTTTGAAGCTGAAAGAAGAGGATCTTTTACCTTTTATTCCTTGAAGGGCAGAGCTGTAGAAATGATAAACCCTCGTCAAAGCAAAAATTGCAGTGGTCAAAGTTAAACAGGCAAGGGAACATTTATTGAAGGCTATTGCAACAGGAAAGCAAGAGGCTAGAACAAAGTTTGAGCTCAAATCTACTGCAGCAAAGGGGAGGGAGTGTTTTAAGGGCTGGGATGAGCTAGTGAAAAATACTGGAGGATGGTAGGGGAGGTTGATCAGTGGGATGTGTTGAGCACATGGAGTTATTTCCTGAATTTGCAAATATTTAATTTTGATCTCTGTGATTAAGGTCATCAAGTTAGGTTCCTACCCTCCTATAGGGACTGGGAGATAGGGGACTCTCTTCCTTGATGATTACATTTTAAGAACATGGTTCCCATGTCCTTGAGAAAGACACCCCTAGGTTGTAAAACTAGCAGTAGACTTTATAACAGTTTATATACATCTCAGCTTCCCTGGTGGCTCAGTGGTTAAAGTGTCTGCCTGCAATGCGGGAGACCTGGGTTAGATCCCTGGGTTGGGAAGATCCCCTGGAGAAGGAAATGGCAGCCCACTCCGGTATTCTTGCCTGGAGAATCCCATGGACGGAGGAGCCTGGTGGGCTACAGTCCACGGGGTTGCAAAGAGTCGGACATGACTGAACGACATCACCTTCACACATCTCAAAGTGGCAGACAGAATTTATGATGACAAGTCTTCTACAAAAAAATGCTCTAAGTAAAAAGAGGTCAAGTGCTAGAATGCAGAATTAGGTTGTCTAAACTTAAATCAAGCTAGGGGAACCAATAGGGCCATCTTTACTCTAAACCAAGTGAGAAGATGGTTCAGTTCAGTTCAGTTCAGCTCAGTCGTGTCCAACTCTTTGTGACCCCATGGACTGCAGCATGCCAAGCCTCCCTGTCCATCTTGAGAATTTAATGTAATATAATGCTTTGTACTACTCACCTTGAATATTCCTTACTGAAGTAACATACAATTTGCTATTTTATAGCAATAGGAGAATATAGGTCCTGACCTATAGTATACTTCTTGGGCTTGGGAGCAGCAATCAGGAAAGAAATGGGCCAGAGTAAGTCCTATTTGTGGAAGCTCTTCAGAACTTTGGTGTCATTGACAGAAAGAACTTGGCCTTGGTTCTTCTCACTTTAGAGGAAGTGTCAAAAATGAGAGTTTCCTCAGTTCTGACGCTATTATCAGCCATATTTGTGTTGAATCAGATATTAATACCTTAATGGTAAAATATGTTATAAATCTACAAATACATTTACTACAAAGAAATCTGTTCTCTGGCTAGTCCTTCTTGCGTTTCCCTCTCAATTACACTGCTCCTCCTTGCTGCTGTTGTTCAGTTGCCCAGTCGTGTCTGACTCTTTGCGATCCCATGGAGTGCAGGATGCCAGGCTTTCCCGTCCTTCACCACCTCCTGAGGTTTGCTCAAACTCATGTCCATTGAGTCGGTGATGCCATCCTACCATCTAATCCATCCCATTTTGCTAATAATTATTAGTAGGTCTTCATCACTCTAGTACTCCAGCACCAAAGAAGTTGAAAGAGAACCTCCATGGAAGTTTGGACACATTGCATGAAGATTTAGTCATATATAATAGCATGGATTTGGGACTTAACCGAAAGGAGCCTAATGCGGGAAGCAGGCAGAAAATGACAATGAAAAGTAAATGGGAAATTTAAACTAACTATATTGATTAGGCTAAGAAGACACACTGGTACATTTTTACTTTGATGATGTCAGGTGTGGGGCAGCTGATAGAAATTTCTGAGCTGCCAAAAAAGGTTGGTTACTCTGAGGTTCAGAAAAATTCTTTCTGTAGGTTTTGGTTAAATGTGTTTTAAGATGGTGTTTGGTATAACCTAAGACTGTTCCCAAGAACTTACCCTTCCTTTCAATGTTCCCATGTTGTAAGTTACCCCTTGGCTCTTCATTTACAGAACAGATACATGTCAGTCCTCAGGGAGTTGTAAAGTCAGGCATCTTTGTGAAGAAAAATAATAAACACCATGGGCCAATAGTGTGGCAGTGCTGGAAGCTGTAAGTCCCTCATTGGCTAGTCATATTTGATGATTTGCATAGATTTTATGATCTTGGGTTAAGTGCCTTCTGGATTGTGTCTCATTGCTTATTGAAACAGTAATGGATATTAAGTTTAACAACAGTAGTTTTTCAGATCATAAGGACATTGAATGAAAAGTTGTTGTCTTTTATTTATTAAATGCTATAGCCACATTTTTTCCCCATCAGAAGCTAACTACAGATGATTTCTAAGATCTTTATTTTGACTTACTTTATCATTTTCGTCTGAAATGAATGTCCAAGGGTTTCAGATTGAGGGGAAGCCCCTTTAAATTATATTAAAAGGTAAAGGTTAGGAATAGAATTTTCTTCCCATAAATTTACTTCACAGTGTTTGTTTTATTATAGATAGATAATAAATAAATTATCATAAATTTACTTCCCAGGTGGCTCAGTGGTAAAGAATCCGCCTGCCAATGCAGGAGACGTGGGTTTGATCCCTGTGTCAGGAAGATCCGCTGGAGAAGGAAATGGCAATCCACTCCAGTATCCTTGCCTGGGAAATCCTATGGACAGAGGAGCCTGGTGGGCTACAGTCCACAGGGTTGCAAAGAGTCAGACACAACTTGGTGACTAAACAACACAAAGATAGGTATTTATTTTAGTGGTATGGTTTAACTCATGGTATTTGTACATTAATGGTTTTATGGGTCAAGTTAAAAGAGAGTAACACCTTAAACTTCTCCATCATTCTACAAAGTTTTTAAAAAATATTTTTATTTATTTACTTGGTTGTGCTGGGTCTTAGTTGCAGCATGTGGGATCTAGATCCCTAACCAGGGATCGACTCCCAGCTCCCTGCATTAGGAGTGCAGAATCTCAGCCACTGGACCAGCAGGGAAGTACCCTCTATAGAGTGTTAGCAGTTGGTTCTGCTAATGTTTCTGGCATATCCTCTGTCACGGTCTGCATTGTGTTCCCACAGATTCGCATGTTGAAGCTCTAACCTTCAATGTGGCCGCCTTTGCAGATAGGACCTTGAGTGAATAATTAAGGTGAAATGAGTGTGATAGCTAATTTTATATGTTAGCTTGACTGGGTGAAGGCATAGGTGGTAAAACATTCTTTCTGGATGCGAGTGAGAGTGTTCTAGAGGAGGCTAGCATCTGAATTGGTGAACTCTGTAAAGCGGATACCCTCTGCAGTATAGGCGCACGTTATCCAATTCACTGAGGGCCTAAATAGAATTAAAAGATGGAGGAAGGGTGAATTCACTTTCTGTTCATCTTCTCCTGACCTTGGACACTGGCACTCTCGGTTCTCTGACTCAGATCACCAGCCCCTTGATTCTCAGACTTTTGAACTCAACAGAATTATACCACTGGCTTTCCTGGTTCTCCTGCTTGTAGATAAGATTGTGGGAATTTCTGGCCTCCGTAACCATGAGCCAATTCCTATAATCTCTCCCCTATTATCCTATTAGTTCTGTTTCTCTGGAGAGCTCCACTAATACCATAGAGTCGGGAGGGTAGGTCCTATTCCAATTGGATTGATTTCCTAAAAAGAGGTAAAGACAACAGGGATGTGTGCACATGGAGAGGCTGTGTGAGAGGCGGGGAGGAGGCAGCTGTCTGCAAGCCAAGGGGAAAGGCCATAGGAAAAGCCAAACCTACCGACACCGTAATCTTGGAGGTCCAACCTTCAGAACTGTGAGATGATAAATGTCTGTTATTTAAGCCGTTTAGCTGTGGGATTTTGTTATGGCAGACCTGGGAGGCTAATAGATCCTCTCTTTAAGGAAATAAGTGTTGGACCAGGACTCAGGAAATGCCCCGACAGATCAAAGCCACAATTCAAGTACCTAATCCCCTATCCTACTGGAAACATCTTTTCCTTTCAGTAATTTGCATTTGAATAATTAAAAAAAAACACTGGAAAATAGAATTACCAAAGTGACTATTTGCAAAAGATGAGAAGTTTAAGAAGCTTTTCTTCCTTTGGTGGTTAAACGAACCCTAGTTCTCTCTGCTATGGAGGCTCTTCTGGGGCTCTTTCACTTATACAATGAGTTCTATTGATTTGGTAGAGCAAGTGTTATGGAAGAGAGTGATGAAAAGATTGGTAACATGCATAAAGAAAACACACACAAAAAAGCACAAGAAGGTGCTTGGTTTTTTAAAAATGAAAGTATAGTTGATTTACAATGTTGTGTTTGTTTCAGGTGTACAGCAATGTCATTCCATTGTATGTATCAGTTCAGTTCAGTCGCTCAGTTGTGTCTGACTCTTTGCGACCCCATGAATCGTAGCATGCCAGGCCTCCCTGTCCATCACCATCTCCCGGAGTTCACTCAGACTCATGTCCATCGAGTCTGTGATGCCATCCAGCCATCTCATCCTCGGTCGTCCCCTTCTCCTCCTGCCCCCAATCCCTCCCAGCATCAGGGTCCTTTCCAATGAGTCAACTCTTTGCATGAGGTGGCCAAAGGACTGGAGTTTCAGCTTTAGCATCATTCCTTCCAAAGAAATCCCAGGGCTGATCTCCTTTAGAATGGACTGGTTGGATCTCCTTGCAGTCCAAGGGACTCTCAAGAGTCTTCTCCAACACCACAGTTCCAAAGCATCAACTCTTTGGCGCTCAGCTTTCTTCACAGTCCAACTCTCACATCCATACATGATCACTGGAAAAACCATAGCCTTGACTAGACAGACCTTTGTTGGCAAAGTAATGTCTCTGCTTTTTAATGTGCTATCTAGATTGGTCATAACTTTCCTTCCAAGGAGTAAGTGTCTTTTAATTTCATGGCTGCAATTTTATGTATACATATATATTTTTTTTTTCCAGACTCTTTTTCCTTATAGGTTATTACAAGACATTGAGATAGTTTTCTGTGCTATACAGTAGCTCCTTGTTGGTTCTCTTTTTTATGTACAGTAGTATGTATATGTTAATCCCCAACTCCTAATTTATCCCTCACCCGATATCCCCCGTGGTAACCTCCAGTTTGTTTTCTCTGTCTGTGGGTAGTTTTGTAAATAAGTTCATTTGTATCTTTTGTTTTCGATTCCACCTGTAAGTGATTTCATATAATATTTATCTTTCTCTGTTTGACTTTTTTCGCTTAGCAAATTGTCCTCCAACATCATCCATATTGCCACAAATGGCAAAATTTCACTCTTTTTTATGGCTGAGTGGTATTCCATTGTGTATGGGTACCACATCTTCTTTGCCCATTCCTCTGTCTTTTAGGTTGCTTCTGTATCTTGGCTGTTATGAATAGTGCTGCTATGAACACAGGGGTGCATGTATCTTTTTGAATTAGAGTTTTCTCCAGATAAATGCCTGGAGAGAAAGAAAGCACACACACAAAAAACGCACAAGGAGATCTCTCTCTCTTTTAAAGGAAACACTAATGATAAATTATTATGGACAAATCTTACAAGTAGATAAAGGATCTTCTTTAGGGTAGAAATAGATGAGGCTGTCTGTGGCTGTTTTGGTAGGAGTGCTCAAGCTGCACCTATCCATGGAACTAGAGCATGTTTTATAGAAACCTAAAGAAGCAGCCACGAGCCATTTTCAGGGCCAGGGCTCCAGGAACATTCATTAGAGTCTAGCAACATCCATGTGAGGTAAGCATCTACCTTCCTATTCCTGCTCTCTGATTTCCATTTGATGGGCAGATTGCCGCCCCCCCCCCCCCCCGAC
>SJYQ01011214.1:0-13610 GCA_006410935.1 Redunca redunca | reverse complement strand
CCCGCCATGTCGGGTTCCCCTTATGGATATTCCCTGGTCGTCACCTCCAGCTAGAATTCTCCCCCTTGAGTGTCTGCTGGAGATGGCAGATCCCACAGACGGCCCATCTACCTGTAGCTCTGTGAAATTCTGGTCCTAGTCCCAAAACAACGTCACTTGATATTTAAGAAGCGACCGGAATTCTTAGTTATTTTTACTTGCAATTTCAAGGCTTTTTCCTTTCCCCAAATCTCCTTGGGCTATAAATTCATCTTAGTCAAAACATGCTTTTAAGAGAAGGGGACTCAAAGTAGGACAACGACTTGTTCTTTTCGAAATTGCTTATAATTTAACGTGTATAACCTTTGAAGGGGAAATGTGATCTGCTCAGAGCATCACAGTGGTATTTAAGGAGGCTGTGTGTCTGAAAGCCCCATCTCAAAGAAGGCAGGTATTCGGTTTCAAATGATCAAAACAGCCTTGTACTCTTCTTGGAGTTATTTTGACATCTAAATAATAGTTCTGGCGTTTCTTTCAGAGTGTAAATCAATAATGTTGGCTTAGTGCATTCTTTCCTCTTATTTTCCTTCCTTACTCTTTTATAGCCTTAGATCAAGTATTAATAATTGTTTTAAGCCTTAGCTTAGGTTTGGTCCTTTGCCACTTAGCAATGCAGGAGGCACCTCCCCCTTCCTCCCCCCACCCACCCTGCTTCACCAGTTGCCTGGCTCTTCCAGAATATTCTCTTTCTGGGACAAAGACTACATCCGTCTTCAAGTGCAGATAAGTGGATTTAGCAGTGGCCTTGGACATGTTCTCTTTCCTCTCTTCCGGTTCCCCCAGTATTAGAACACGTCCATCTTTCTCCCATTTTTATCACACTTGGTATCCTCCCTGGTTTCTCACCAGTGTTTCTGAACTCTGTTCTGGCCCAGAGTCCCTGGTGCTTGTTGAAGCTGCAATTCCTGGGTTTCGCCTCACACCCGAGGAGTCCTAATCTCTGGAGGAGAACCTGGAAGGTGCAGTGTAGCAAGGACCCAGGGCTGCTTGCAGCATTCACGTCCAATACTTCCCTCCTGCTTTCCCAACTCTCTTCTCTTGCTTCTGGGTACACTCTTAAGTAGTGACTGAATTCGTATTCACTAACTTCTAGGATGGCTATTATTGTATTTTCAAAACATTTGTGCCAGTTCCCAAACCCTCATGACTTGGCTTTAACACTCTACAGAGTTTGTCTGTTTTTGATTTCATGCCTCCATTTAACGGCCAGGCTGTCACTGCCCAGATGATGCCCATGGCCCATCCAAGCTCTGCAGGGAGACAGTGTGGTGGAGAGGGGCACTGGGGGCTGGCACAGGGAACAGAGATACGTGAAAAGTGGTGGGAGAGGTTTCAGGCCCTCGGACCTCAGTTTGATGTCCGGTTCTGCATTGTAACCAGCTAAATGACCTTGGTTTATTTGACCTTGGGAACCCTAGATTTCTCAGCTCTCACGGGGAAGGGCAGAAGGGGAGGGAAGACACTCTACAGGGCAGGGTTGTCGGGCGGATGAAATGAAACAATGTTATGTAGTGCTAGGATGTGAGACCACCCCGTGTGTGGCTTTGATTATTCTTCAGTTTATTTCTTTCATTTTCGTTCCTGCACATCTGTCTTTGGTTGGCTCAGCTCCTTATCTTTTTCTATATTATCCTCTTGGATGTGATGGTTACCTTCTTAAATTCTCCTCATTGCATCTTCTTTTTCCTCTCTAAAATGATTTTAGCTTATTCAAGCCTTTTATTCTTGACCTTTTGGGGTAACCGTCTAGAAATTTCTCAAGTGGAATCTTAATAGGTACCTGCTAGTATGATCTATTTTGCACTCATCCCTCCAACAGTAGCTTTTCTCCTCACCTTTGGGGTCCTGCCATTCTTCCCCCATCACGTGTGGTGGTTGGGAGGCTGGCTTGCCTGGGGGCACCAAGTGTGCTGCTCATGGTACCTCGTCCTTCCCACCATGGTGGTTGGTACCAGGCATTGCCGCGGGACACATGCAGGGGCTATTTGTGTTTTTTTCTGGGGTTTTGTATATTGGACTTGCAGAGAGAGCTTGGGTTTGGGACTCCAAGTCTGCGGGAGCTCCAAGATACCTTCAGACTGCTAATACTTGCTTGAGGGTAGCGGGTGGAGAGTTGGTGTGGGGGGAGAAGGCCTCCTGGTCATGTCCCGAAGCTCACTCAACTCCCCTCTTGCTGCTAAGGGACACCTTTCCCATCTCTGTCTTAAGGAGTGGGGGGCATCTGCACAGATGCTGGGTGCTTAAGTCCTAGACATCTAGGACTTAATTTTCTTTTTTAATTTCTTAAAAACATTATTTTTACAGTTGGTTCTCATTAGTTTTCTACTTTATTACATAGCATCAATAGTGTATTTGTATCAGTCCCCATCTCCCAGTCCATTCCACTTCCCCCTGCCCCCAACCTGGTGTCCATATGTTTGTTCTGTTGTGTCTGTGTCCGTATTTCTGCTTTGCACATAAGTTCATCTATACCACTTTTCTAGATTCCACATATATCTGTTAATATATGGCTTTTTTCCTCTTTTTGAATTATTTCGCTCTGTACGACAGTCTCTAGGTCTGTCTCTACAAATGACCTAATTTTGTTCTTTTTTGTGGCTGAGTGCTACTCCCCTATGGTATGAGTACTATTCCAATATGGTAATTTATATGTGCCACATTGTCTTATCCACTCTTCTGTTGTTGGGCATTTAGGTGGCTTTCATGTTCCGGCTATTGTGAATGACTTGCAGTTTTCTTACGTGTTTGTGTTCCATACCTTTTTTTTCCCAAGTCGCATATGCACTGTCTGTATGGTTGAGTTTGGGCAGTGTCCAGGGGAGGCATTTATCACACCTGGAATTGCCATTCCCCTCTATCCCTTAGGTACCATTGGTGAAGCTGGCCCTTCAGACCCAACCCTTTATCCAGCATGGTTGCTCTTTCCCAGGGAACCTCACCATCTCCTCTGGTCCTGCCTTCTATTGATTGTCCTTACTTGGCCCTGTTCTTCCTGGCCCCAGTTTCTTCCTTTATTTTATTTTATTTCCCACTAAAGAGGTTGTTTTTATTAATAGTTAAAAATAAAGAAGTCCATGCCTGGTGATAACAAATGGGATTCCATGCAGGAGGCTCATTCCCCACAGGAAATGCCGGTGTCACGAATGCTGCTCCAGAGCTGAATACAGGAAAGGACATAAACATTAGTATCTGAGTTCCCATAACATTTCCTTCCCAGCCATTTAATGCTCTTGTAACATCTTCCAGATCCGTTGTCACTTTTTCATTTAGAAATAGTTAATGGAGGAATCTATTGAATAATCCAACTATACCCACACATCAGTGCTTAATAAGCTCTGGTCCAAAGGCCCCCTTATTCCAGAGTCTGCAATGACATCCCATCCCAGGTGGCTCAGTTGGTAAAGAATCCACCTGCAATGCAGGAGACATGGGTAGGATCCCTGGGTTGGGAAGATCCTCTGGAGAAGGGCATGGCAACCCACTCCAGTATTCTTGCCTGGATGAGGAGCCTGGTAGCCTACAGTCCATAGGGTCACAAAGAGTCGGATATGACTGAAATGACTGGGCACACACTCATGCCCATTCTTTGCCTACAAGTCTCTATGGAGTATAACTTGGTTGCTCAGCTTTGTGCAAAGGTCCAGTTGTGTAAAAGGGCTGCCCCCAGTTTCAACAGATATTAAAGTGATTTCTGGGAGGTCTCTGGCCCCCATGATACTTAGTGAATGACATGTGCCTGGGTGGTCCAGCCATCTCTACAAGCTTCATCCACAGCCTGGCCAGGACTTCTGCTACATGTATCCTTAGAACTGTGGAGAAGTGTGTACACATATTATTCAAGTATGGGAAGAGTTAGCCATATAGGAGTCATTAGGGGACACAAGTTCAAAAATTTCAATTCTATTTAATGGCGTCAGTTGGGTATGGTAGAAATAGGAAGAGACATGCACTGTGGCTCTGCCATTGAATAGCTGTGAACTTCAGACAAGTCAGGAAAGACCCTTCTCACTGTTTTCTCATTGGTTAAATGAAAGGTTTGGTTTACACAAACTTCCTGCCTCTAGATTATGGATGGCCCTATGAGGAAGATTTCACTGGGCACTCAGCACCTTCGGCAGTGAATTTTGAGCCCTGTGCTCAGGACCCAGAGTATTGAAGGCTGGAGTCTAGGGTCTGGAGAAGTCAACTCGGAGGGGTAAGATAAGGTTAAGTGGGTGAATCTCTATCTTCTTACCATAAGAAGACCAGCTCTGATGTGATCAACTCTATATATTGAAGACCTACATAAAATTTCATTCACCAAAGCTCCACTGTTGCTAAAAAACAATGCTGGAAAACCTTCAGCTTATTCAAACAAGTAAAGTCACCCTCATCTTGATCTAGCTTGGTATAACTAAATGTACCATTCAGTGCTCCCCAAATTGCTCTCCACCTCAATCAGTCTGATAACCTCCCAGCGTCTTAAATGCCTCCTGCCCACCGCCATTACATGGTTCTGTTTGAAATGATCTAGCCTTGGAAAATGGGAAATTTACCACAAGAAAATGTTCGTGCCTGAAGTTACTAAAATTGGTCTCGCTTAGCAAGACAGTGTATAGTTGGGCTAATGATACGAATGGGATCACAGTGCCAGCAGGAGCGACAGAGGAGGGAAGTCGTTGTCAGCTCGAACCTCCAATGTTTCTGATGTTACCCCTTTGGGCGAGAAGCGGTGAGGAGTGGGCCTCACTTCTGATGAGAGGGGATGGGGGAAGCTATCGCCAGTCCTGAGCTGTGGTTGCGGGGCTGCTGCGGGGTGTACATGGCTGATGCATGAGATTTGTCCAGATCAAATCATTTCTTTGAATAGTCACCTAGGTATGCGGCCTGAGCCACAGCAAAGCCATGAGGAGTCACCTGCAGGGACTTCCCAGGTGGTCCATTGCTTTCCAGTGAGGGGTGCTGGTTTGATCCTTGGTCGGGGAGCTAAAATCCCACATGCCTTGTGGCCAAAAAAATAAAACATAAAACAGAAGGAATATTCACTGACCAAATTCAATGGCCAAATTCAATTAAGACTTTAAAAATGTCCCATATAAAAAAAAGAAATCTTAGAAAGGAAAAGAAACACCTACATCCTCACCACTCACTCTGCTTATGACTTTCAACTAGAACACAAGGGCCAGAGACCTCTCGATGCTGTGTGGGGCTTTGGGAGGCAGGCGGTGGGTGTGCGGCACCCTGCCTTTATTTCTCACTCTGTCCCCTATTCTGTCTCCCTATTCTCACTTCTGCAAGTGTGTGAATTTATCAGGTGTTAATGGAAGGGTCTTACAATAAATCACAATGTAAAAGGGGAAGGATGATAAAGATTTTAATGTAAAATATGGCTTGATTTTAGTTGAAAGGCAAGGTCACCATGGAATTCAACCTGTGCATGGGCACACATCAGTTCTCAGTGTGACTCACTCCTCTGGCCTAAAGCTTCCTTTCTCATCTCATCCTCATCTGCTTTTGACTTCAAAATTTTATTTGCATAAAAGATGAGTTGTGCTATTTCCTCTTTTCCTAGTATCTGAAAAATTGTATGAGAAATTAAAATTCCATTGGGATGTAC
This sequence comes from Redunca redunca, assembly GCA_006410935.1. Classification (NCBI taxonomy): domain Eukaryota; kingdom Metazoa; phylum Chordata; class Mammalia; order Artiodactyla; family Bovidae; genus Redunca; species Redunca redunca. Next base: position 7,975 of record SJYQ01011214.1, on the reverse strand, counting down.
ATATATTTATGGCTGATTCACGTTGTTTTATGGCAGAAAACAAACCAACATCATAAAACAATTTTCATTCAATTAAAAAAGAAAAAAAAAGAAGAAAGAAATTAGAATTCCTCTTACTTGAATGTTTGATAGAATTTACCTGCAAAAACGTTTCTGTGTGGGGAGTTATTATTCATTTTACTTTTGTTTGTACTTCAAATTTGCCATCATAAAAAGTGAAGAGAATAGTGTCATAAACTCCATGTACTTATGATCCATCTGAGAAAAGAATTTAAATTAGTGATTAAAATTTGTAAATAGTTATAGAACCCTGCAGGTTTTCTATTTCTTCCATATTCATTTTTGACAGAGTTTTGCTAGATATTTATCTGGAGAAGGAAATGGCAACCCACTCTAGTACTCTTGCCTGGAAAATCCCATGGATGGAGGAGCCTGGTAGGTTACAGTCCATGGGGTCTTGAGGAGTCGGCCATGACTGAGCAACTTCACTTTCACTTTTCACTTTCACGCATCAGAAAAGGAAATGGCAACCCACTCCAGTGTTCTTGCCTGGAGAATCCCAGGGATGGAGGAGCTTGGTGGGCTTCCGTCTCTGGGGTCGCACAGAGTCGGACACGACTGAAGCGACTTAGCAGCAGCAGCAGATGTTTATCTATTTCAACTCAACAGATTCTAGATGAGGGCTCTCTAATTATTGACAAAAATTGTTTATAATTTTCTTTTAAGTCTGGACATGTATATTTCTACTTCTTCATTCCTAATCTTTTTAATTCATGCTTTCTCTCTTTTCTGTAACCAGACTTACAGAAGTGTCTCTATATTTATTACCTGCTTCAAAGAAAATGCTTTTCTCTTGATGTTCCTTTGTTTCAATGTCTGGACTGAGGTGCACTCCAGGATTGGAACTGAGTTTGGGGAGGGACTTGGACCATTAGATTGTGTGCCCAACTGGGATGCTCACTGGGCAGAGGAGAGAGGGAATTCTTTCAAGACCAAACTAAAGACGATCACTTTCAGAAAAACAGTACATATTAACAGCAACACCATAAAAAGAAAGACAACAACAAAAATTCCCACACTAATATAGACTGAATTATTGTGTGCTGAGGAGTAGGTTAGGTGCTGTATGCACACTGAGTCAATTAATGCTTACAATTAACCTGTGATATTTCTATTATTAACCTTATTTTCAGATGAGTAAACAGGCTCTGTGTCAATGAATAATTTGCTCAAAATCATTGAGCTTATCAGTGGTATTTGACTTCAAAATCTGTATTTTTCCTGTTATTCCATTAACCATAAACAGAGGGGAAACTGGGTGTATTGCTGGGAATCTTGAAAGTTTGGACCGTAAGACATGAAAGGCCAATGGGATGGACAAAGTTTAGCTTTTCACCTACTTGATTGGGCATTCTGGGCCGAACCAGTCAGGCAGACCCAGTTCCATTTTAAATGACTTGATCTTTATGTTATTCTGGGAACTCTAGGAAGAGGAAACATAACCTGGTGGAAAGATCCAAACAGAAACAAATTATTTTTTTCAATACCAGGGAGAAGTATTCCTTTAGAAATGAATCTTTAGTATGAAAAATGTGGGTAAATGGAATTAAAAAAATACAGTATTAATGTTTGCCATAAAAAATGAGCTACCACGAGTAACCGAAAACCTTTCATTGTCTCAGCTTTCCGCAGCAAAAATACAAAGATGATAGTATGGAGAACACAACACCAAAATGAGCGTGAGACCACCAACCACACTTTTGTTCAAAGTGGTGTTCTCAGTCTGTTTAAAAAGCCGTGACAACCATAAAAATAATTCCGCATGGCACATGTACTATTACTGCTTCCCTGGTGGCTCAGATGGTAAAGCGTCTGCCCGCAATGTGGGAAACCCGGTTTCGATTCCTGGGTCAGGAAGATCCCCTGGCGACGGAAATGGCAATCCACTCCAGCACTCTTGCCTGGAAAATCCCATGGACAGAGGAGCCTGATAGGCTACAGTCCGTGGGGTCGCAAAGAGTCGGACACGACTGAGCGACTTCACTTTCACTAACGGAGGAATATTGACTTGTGTAGTCCTGGAGGTGCGTGTCAAGTCATTAACGTGTGTGCTGTGTTTGAGCGCGCCTTCAGCAAACACCGAGAGAGGCACCCAGGAGTTAAGTCTCCAATTAAAAACAAAACAAGCCCTTTTATTTCTTTTTAAGCCCCCTTTCCTTCTCCTTTCTTAATATTTAGTCTTGCGCTGTCTGCTAACACTTCCCGGGAGGATGGAAATGTTTTATCTTTTTGGCTGTGCTGGGCCTTCATGGCGGTATACAGGGTTCTCTGTTTGTGGCACGGGCTCTTTAGTTGTGGCGTGTGCCCTTAGTTATTCCCTGACCAGGAATCGAACTCACATCCCCTGCATTGGAAGGTGGATTCTTAACCACTAGCTCGATCACAGAGAAGTTCCTGAAAATGTTTTATGTCTAGGCTCAAGTCCAGAGCTCAGCATAGACTTGAGCACTGGACATGTGTGGTTAGCATGACCGAAGAGCTGAATTTTAAGTTTTATTTCTTTTTAATTAGTTGAAAGTTAAATAACTACATGTGTCTAGGGATACTCAGCTGACAGTACATGTTTAGTCTCTCAATCCATCCCAAGGTGTTCGTTTCTGATGGTAAGACATCATTTGTGATTTATAGGGGCTTGAATTGTCTATTTGATCTCCCTGATGCTCACATTTCCCACGTGAAAAAGATCAGTGGCTGAAAGAGGCTGGCAGTGTCACCTTTTAATCAAATTTGATTTTGTTGTTTGGGGAGGAGCTTCTGGCCTAGTCATGGTTTATTCTAGGTGAGGGTTCTGTGGTTGAGTGCGGATGAGTTGTGGCTTTCTACTGTACTGCTGGCGTTCACACACTGGATGCTGAGGGAAATCAACTGTAACCTAGGAGGCAGGGTATTTGCTTATCTTTCAGCTTGTTTGAAGACCAAACCACAGCCATGCAGGGATAAAGTAGCTGGGTGAGACAGAACCAGCAAACTCCAGGGAGGTTTCATCTCCACTCACCACAAAACCTCAATGTTGACAGGCCATTCTCTTCTCTCTGGGCCTAATGACAGACTTTCCTGGGTCTCATTTGCTGTGAAGAGGTCGCTTGAAGTGGAGAGTAGTCTTTTTACTGCAGGGAATTATTTCTGTAGTTGCCCTAGTGTTTTAAAGAAACCAAGAGCAACAGTTTCTACGAGAGGTTCTGATGGCTTTGTACTCCTCGTAGGTTACCCGGTCCCCAGTGGGATGGTTCCCAGTCTTCCTCTGGACCCCTGATGGATCCAGAGCCAGGTGTCTTTCAAGATATGGCTAAATGCACTGGCTCAAATGACAAGAACTCCAGGCCTGGTGCAGAAAAAGCCCATCTAATGGAGATGGCCCACCAGATGTCCTTTCCATTGTTGCTGTTCATGTTTCCTAAAAGAAACTTCATTGGTCCCTCCGTCTCCCCCCGCAGTGCCGGGGTCCAGCCCCCGCAGGATCCAGGGAAACCCGAAGGAAAAACGGCGTCGGCCATTGAGATTGATTTAGAGAGAGAGAGAGAGTTAAGAATGTTGTAGATAAGAAAATAGAGGAGAGAAGAAAAGAGGCTGATGTTCCTTGGTTTATACAGAAAGTCAATAAAGTCTCAAGACAAGACACTTGCACCGTCTACGTGAGGCTGCAGGTGCCCTCCCGGCCTCCCGGGGGAGTGCCCATTCAGGTCCTAGAAACCCAGGCAAATAAGTAGACACGGCGGACTTCTGTACTCCAGATGGGAACCAGCCTGAAAGAGAGAGTAAGAGGAGGCAAATGACTGACACGAGGAGACCAAGCTGCTTTGATCAGCAAGGCCCCTAGCTTTATTTTTAAATGGGACTTATATACCTTTCTCGCACATAGAGGGAAATGAAAGATGCAAGGTCATACAGAGTCAGCCCAACATTCCAGCAGTGTTGCCCTTATCGAAACCATGATTTTTCTGCATACTTTTCCACAAAAGATGTTGTGTACAGTATCTTCTGGCCTTGGAGGCCTGTGAACATTTTATGACCCTCTTTTGATAAAGGCTGCTCAATCAGAAAACTTATTTTCCCTCAAAGTGTTTTTCTTTATATTTCTAATCTATGTCAGCCTCAGAAAATGCCAAACAGAGTTACGTTTTTCACAGAGCAAAGGTGCAGTGAGTTACAAGAAAGAACCAATTAGCTCAAAAGTCTGATATGGTTAAATTCAAGGCTACACTTGTTTTTCTAGCATTCTCACTATGTTAACTAATGCATTCCCAGGTGCACAGTGGATAAGAGATATGGGAACTTAGCAACAAGCACTGGCCCAATAATGAAATCCTACATCAGCACTAGCACTACTCTAATAACTTTTAACTCTTTCAAAGGCTCTACATTTTAGGCTTTCTGTGCCTCTCACAGTTGGGAGGCTGTAAATCATTGTATGCATAGCTGCAAGAGTCTGGATATACATGCCAAGCAAGCTAGAATGCTAACAGAGGGGGTTTGATTTGAAATATTCCTCTCATGTCCAGGAGACTTATTAGCTGTAGCCCTAAGTTGATTTTCTCCAGAGAAAGGTGGTCAGGGTTAGACCCCTGTTAATGTCAGAGGAGTTGGTGAAAGTCATGAAACAGTAAAACAGACAGATTCTGGTTTTGGGGTAGATGCTCGAGAAAGCCTAGGGAGCCCCTTGAGTTCTGAAGCCTTGCTTAACAGTTCTCTTCCACATGACTCTGTCATGGGTGGGATCTCCTGTGGTGGCTCCCAGCACCGCAGGACCCTGCTGAGAAGCAGACGTGGCTTCTGCTCCCTGGGTCATTTTGCCTGGTGCATCTTGTCCAAATCCATGGCTGGCACCATCCGCAGGCTTGGTGAAGTCAGTCCATGTACAGATATTGTTGGCAAGAGCCTTTTCTTCTCCAGTCTTCCAAAGAGTGAAAAGCATCCTTTGCCCCTCTTTGACCATCTGGTGTTTACCTGCCCATGGTTGAAGGGTGAAGGGTGGATGTCTATTGAGCAGTGAGTCTGCTCAGGGGCTCCAGTCCAGGGTGACATGTGCCGTTCCTTCCTGTTCTTGTATCCATCCCACTGTCAACTTGATCCAGGAAGACTGACTGCCTTTCCTGTCATTGTTGTGTTGCTAAGTTGTGTCTAAATCTTTGCGACCCCATGGACCGTAACCCGCCAGGCTCCTCTGCTCATGGGGTTTCCCAGGCCGGAATACTAGCGTGGGCTGCCATTTCATACTCCAGGAGATCTTCCTGACCCAGGGATTGAACCCACGTCCTCTGCATTGGCAGGTGGATCCTTTACCGCTGAGCCACCTGGGAAGCAGCATCTGTGTGACTCTCATGGCATTTGTCCTTACATTTCACATGGTCACCGTTTAGAGAAAGGCTGGGTATGGTCCATGAGCTGGGCGGGTGCACACGGAGTCCTCTGCCTGTGAATTTCTCCTTGGCCTGTGCTCTCGTAATGAGCCCAGAGCAAAGAGCCATCAGGCTGACTCCCTGTTTTCCCCAGAGTTCCCTGTTCTGAGCAGCACTTAGCCCTGGCTGATCATGGTGAAGGCAAGCTCACAAGGGGGCTCCCATTCTCTCCCTTCATCTTTCCGTTGATTTCCAACATTTGTTCATTTCTCATCCAGCAGTTATATACTGAGCACCAACTATATACTCTGGGGCTGCAGTTGTGAATGAGACTTGCATGGTCTGTTTCTCTCCAACCCACAGAAGAGCTTCTAGACACACTGAATGAATGTGAATGAAGTTGCTCAGTCGTGTCCGACTCTTTGCGACCCCATGGACTGTAGCCTACCAGGCTCCTCCCTCCATGGGATTCTCCAGGCAAGAGTGCTGGAGTGGATTGCCATTTCCTTCTCCAGGGGATCTTCCCCACCCAGGGATTGAACCCGGGTCTCCCACATTGCAGGCAGACACTTTAACCTCTGAGCCACCAGGGAAGCCCCTCTAGACACATTGTCCTTCCTTAAAAATTCTCTCCATATTCTTTCTGTATCATCTATGTCCCAAGGACAGCAGAAGAATCTCATGGGAATATTTAAAAATGTGTTTCTCTAATCGATTCCTTCCTTCAGAGGCAAAGTGAACGTAGTGTAATAAAAATAGAACTGAAGAGGGCAGAGTCAGAGAGGATGCAAAACCCTTCACGGGGCAGGATGATTCACGGAGGTTCATTTTCTCGACTTCTGATGTCCGAAGGAAGGGCAGGGCTCTTGTTTTCAGGAGACCTGGAGCTGCCTTTGCCCCCAGGACAGAGGCAGGAGGCATTCGGTTTTCAAAAATATGGGGTTTAGAGGGGGCTGAGGATGGGGATGAAGGTGCTGGGGCCCTGGAGTGATGCCCTGAGGCTGGGAAGTGGTATGTGGGTGGGAGCCTGCTCTGTGAGGTCCACAGAGACAACGGGGCCTCTGGGGATCAAGGTTGTGTGAGAGAGGTGGGGTGCATGAGAACGGGGTTGTGTGTGAGATTGGTTTTGTATGAGAGTTGTGTTGCGTGAAGGTTGAGTTGTGTGTGAGTTGCATGTCTGTATGTTCTGATGACTGGGCCTATGGTGAGGGTTGGTGATCGTGTGGGGAGGCATGGAAAGCAAGGGGCCCTTGGAAGTTGCTGAGACAGATCCCTGAGCCCAAGCTTCAGACGGGGATGCTGAGGCGTTGTGACAGGCAACCGGCTGTCTTCTGTGAGGTACCGTTCATTTCTAACCCTCAGTCTAGTTTTCCCAGTGGTCATGTATGGGGGTGAGAGTTGGACTATAAAGAAAGCTAAGCACTGAAGAACTGATGCTTTTGAACTGTGGTGTTGGAGGAGACTCTTGAGAGTCCCTTGGACTGCAAGGAGACCCAACCAGTCCCTCCTAAAGGAAATCAGTCCTGAATATTCATTGGAAGGACTGATGTTGAAGCTGAAACTCCAATACTTTGACCACCTGATGTGAAGAGCTGACTCATTGGAAAAGACCCTGATGCTGGGAAAGATTGAGGGCAGGAGGAGAAGGGGATGACAGAGGATGGGATGGTTGGATGGCATCACCGACTCAATGGACATGGGTTTGGGTGAACTCCGGGAGTCGGTGATGGACAGGGAGGCCTGGCATGCTGCGGTTCATGGGGTCGCAGAGAGTCGGACATGACTGAGTGACTGAACTGAACTGAACAGTCTGGGCAGCTGTAAGAAAGAGCAGCAGAATCTAACAGCACTTGTCGGCAAATGTTTATAGCAGCATCCTTCACAACTGCCAAAAGGTGGACACATCCTTCAAGTGTCTATTGAAGGATGACTGGGTAGGCAAGACATGGTCCACCCACGGAATGGAATGTTGTTCTGTTTTGAAAAGGAAGGGAATCTTGACACTGGCACACACAGATGAACCACGAGGTTGCTTTCCGTTACTCTGAGAGATGGTCTTCCCAGGAGGTGCTAGGGACAAAGAACTGTCTGCCAAAGCAGGAGACACAAGAGACACAGGGGTTCGATCCCTGGGTGGGGCAGATCACTTGGAGGAAGAAATGGCAACCCACTCCAGTATTCTAGCCTGGAGAATCCCATGGACAGAGAAGCCTGGTGGGACACAGTCCATGGGGTCGCAAGGATTCCGACCTGACTGAGCAATTTTTTGTGCAACTGAGCTATTGTTTGTGTGTACACGTGTATTGAGTGATAAAAGTTGGTCATGGCAGACATTGAATGGCAGACATCGAATGGTTCCACTTGCATGAGATGCCAGGATGAATCAGATCCATAGAGACAGAAAGCAGAATGGCCGTTAGCAGAGGCTGGAGTGAAGTTACTATTTATCGGAAACAGAGTTTCTGTTTGAGGTGTTGAAAGAGTTCTGGAGATGATGGTGGTGTGCTTTGTACAACAGTGTGAGTGTGCTGAGAGCCGTTGCACCGCTCACTGAAAAATGGTGAAGACGGTCAATTTTA
>SJYQ01011211.1:88192-205383 GCA_006410935.1 Redunca redunca | reverse complement strand
AGAGTGAAAAGTTGGCCTAAAGCTCAACATTCAGAAAATGAAGATCATGGCATCCGGTCCTATCACCTCATGGCAAATATATGGGGAAACAGGGGAAATAGTGTCAGACTTTATATTGGGGGGCTCCAAAATCACTGCAGATGGTGACTGCAGCCATGAAATTAAAAGATGCTTACTCCTTGGAAGGAAAGTTATGGCCAAACTAGATAGCATATTAAAAAGCAGAGACATTACTTTGTCAGCAAAGGTCTGTCTAGTCAAGGCTATGGTCTTTCCAATGGTCATGTATGGATGTGAGAGTTGGACTATAAAGACAGCTGAGTGCCAAAGAATTGATGCTTTTGAACTGTGGTGTTGGAGAAGACTCTTGAGAGTCCCCTGAACTGCAAGGAGATCCAACCAGTCCATCCTAAAGGAGATCAGTCCTGGGTGTTCATTGGAAGGACTGATGCTGAAGTTGAAACTCCAATATTTTGGCCATCTGATGCAAAGAGCTGACTCATTGGAAAAGACCCTGATGGTAGGAAAGATTGAGGGCAGGAGGAGAAGGGGACAACAGAGGATGAGATGTTTGGATGGCCTCACCGACTCGATGGACATGAGTCTGGGTAAACTCTAGGAGTTGGTGATGGACAGAGAGGCCTGGCGTGCTGCAGTTCAGGGGGTCGCAAAGAGTTGTACACTACTGAGCAACTGAACTGAATGCTGTTAGTGTGCTTGACCAAACCAGAGAATTGAGGGTAGTAAGTGCAATAAAATTGTTGTAAAACTGGCCAAACCGTGCAGACTTGTTGAAGCACCTGGACAGTGAAATGGGTTCCTTGATCATTATGAAATTTACGAGAGGTTCCCCAGGTAGGGATAAATCTTTTCCAAAAGTACTTTAGTCATAGAAGAGGGTAGTAACCTATCTATAAGGGAAGCTTCAGCCCAGTGTGCCAACATACAGACCGTGACGAACACATACCTAGATCCATGATCTAAAGGAAGTCGCATGAAATGCGTCTGCCAGAACTAAAATGATCCATCAGCAATCTAAAATTTCCAGGAGCAGTACCAACAGGCTTCCCTGGATGTACTTTAGACAAAGGGGACAGTGAGGTAGGTACTTTCTGGGGCTTTGTTAATGTTTCCCCAACAATATTGACTCATGAAGCCTATCATTTCATCAGTGTGAAAGAAAGTGAAAGTCGCTCAGTTATGTCCAACTCTTTGCGACCGTATGGACTATACATATACAGTCCATGGAATTCTCCAGGCCAGCATACTGGAGTGGGTAGCCTTTCCCTTCTTCATGGAATCTTCCCAACACAGGGAGTGAACCTAGATCTCCTGCATTGCAGGCGGATTCTTTACCAGTGGTTTAATGCATGTACAGTGGTGAGGAGTGGGAATTTCAGTCTCTCATAGGACTGGGTAATTATTTGGTCTGAACCAGAGCTTTCTCTTTTTATCAAACCGTCATTGAATTTCCAATCTTGTTTCTCTTTTTCTGAGGCCAATTTTGGGGCTTCTTGAGCTTTAAAATTCTCATTGAGGGGAATATCCCTTTGAGCCAGGACAGAAGTTTAGCTGCTGTTCCTTTAAAGACAGAATTCTTTGCAGAAATTTTAGCAAGGTGATTTACCTTAGCTTCCAGAGAATCAAGTTTAGAATAGCCTGGATCTTACTAATAATTCAAGGACGAATAAAAGCGTTGCATCCAATAATTCCTGAACATTGGGGCCATTTTAAATTTTACTTCTGCTGGAATATGGGAAACCACATTGCTTCCACAACATTCCAAAATCATAAGCTCCTCCAAAAACGTATCTATTATCAATAAAAATATTGGCGATTTTGCCCTTGGCTGAAGTACAAGCCTGTGTAAGAGCACATCGTTCAGGCTGTTGGGCCAAAGTGAAAGTGAAGTCGCTCAGTTGTGTGCAACTGTTTGTGACCCCATGGACTGTAGCCTACCACTCTCCTCTGTCCGTAGCCATAGGTAAAGATGCTGCCTCAACAACATCAAAAGAAGCTGAGATAACATACCCAGCACAGTATCTGCCAGTGTCTCCTTTTAAATAAGAACCATCAGTAAACGTGAAAAGTCAGTGTTTCCCAATGAAATTTCCTACAGATCATTATGAGGAGTCAGGAGGTGGTCTGTCAAGGTTAAGCCGTTGTGAGATACTTCACTGGTGACAGAAGAGTAGCAGGGTTCATATTATTACTGCGTAAAAGAGTTATGTGAAGAGCAGCTAACAAAAGGACTCCACAGGAGGTGATTTGACTGGCTGAGAAACGAGTGTGACGAGAATTCGTGAGGGCTATTGCATGAGGTATGGAAAGGAGGTCCCACAGTGATTTTCTCAGCAGCCTTGACAATAACGACAGTGGCTGTGATGGCTTTAGGGAAGAGGGGTATTTCTGTGAGACAGGGTCCAGTTGCTGGTCACAGTGGCCTATGAGTTGATGGTGGTCCCCATGTTTTGGGGAGAGTATCCCATGGGCAGTCCCTTCCTTTTCAGATACAAAAAGGGAATCTGATTATTGGGATGCCCACAGGCAGGTGGGTTCATCAAACTCTCCTTTAAGTCTTAAAAGCTATGTCATTTGGTTCTTACCTTAAAATTGGGTTGTGGTTTTGCTTTGGTATAATGTACAGAGGTTTGGCCATAAGAGAAATTTGGAACTCAATATTTTCTATAATCAACTAACCCAAGGAAATATCATGGTTGGTGCTTCCTTTTGGGTTTAGAGAAACTTAAGATACCAGGAAGTCTTATCTGGATCTAAATGTAGTCCTGTTCTTACATCAGATGCCCTAAATAACGAACCTAGGTTTGGGGCAGATTGCTGTTTATCTCACCATCTTATATTCCTTTAAGGCTAAATACTTTAGGAGGTGGATGATGACTTCTGCCAGGAGGTTTGAGAAAGAGAGAAGAGAAGAAAATTATTTACATATTGTATCAAAGTTTAACCTCTTGGAGACTTTGTATCATCAGATCAGCCATCAGGATTTTTGAGAAATAAGGAGACTCAGTAAAACCCTGAGGTATTACTGTCCAGGTGAATAGTTTTTCTTCAGTGAAAGCAGAAAGGTATTTAGTTGCTTCAATTGTAATGTTACAGAAATGTGCTGCATAAATCAATTACAGTAAAGCATTTACCTTCTGTAGGAATGGCTGTTACTAACTCATGAGAAAAGCAACAGGGTGTTAAGGGTTAACAGTGTTGCTTAATACTTTGATGTCTGGACAAACCTATACCCTTGGCTTTTAGGCTTCCTCACCTGTAAAATGGGAGTGTTATAGGAACTAATACAAGGGATAATGAGGCCTTGAGATCTGATCTTCTATTATGGCCTTTATGCCTGGAATGGCTTCTTTATGTATATGGTGTCGATTCTGGGAAGAGGTTTTGAGAGATTTGTTTGAATCTTGGTGGGGGACATCTGTGAATTTTGCCAATATCAGCTGGAGATTTTGCCTATAAGGAGGATGGTAGCTGATTCAATAGGGACAGATAATCTGTGCTTCTAGAATCAGCTCTAGTATCATCAGAGATGGAGCAGAGATATTGAAGAGTCATTTAATTCACATTGTTGATTACTTTGATGAGTACTGCCAAATTCTGGGATCATTTCCCCCTTTAGGGAGAAAGAAATTCTGGCATGATACTTCTCTAAAAAGTCTTGCCGTAATAAGTAGATAGACAGGGAAGAACTAAGGAGAAAAGAGTATATTTCTCAAAGGGCCTAAAACAACATGGAATAGATTCCTTCGCAATCCCTGCTATTGGAACTGTTTAAGGCAGGGGCAGCTTTATAGTAGTGGGGCTGATCAATGAGAGGGTGGCTCCAGTGTCAGGACTGGAAGAGATTGACCCCAATCTGGAGAAATGTTTCTCTTAGCCAGTTAAGAGGAAGGATTGGGAAGAGCCTCTGGAGTTCTTTGGAGTCCAATCATTGAGAATTAGGAGGATGTTGAAAAGGCTGGTTAAAAGACTGAAGGTGCCTGAAGCACTTAAATTTGTAACAATCTCTTTCCCAGAGTCCTGGATCTTTGCAATTATAGCAGAAACTAGGAGTGTTTTTGTTTCATTTAGGAGGCTTCATTTGCTCCAGTTGAAGATAAAGGATTTTAGCTGTTTGCATTTTAGGTGACTCCTCTAGAGTATGAGAGAGATGGTTTGCCAGCTTAAATAAATCTGGAATGAACATTTCCCCTTCCATCTTGGTCCTTTTTGCTAAAAGGGAATGGTCCTGTTTCAGCCCACTAATAAACATGGAGTTAAAAGCTGCTTGTGTAGGATTAACATCTGAAAGAAGACCAGAATTTTCTTTAAAAACAATCTGAAGTCAATTGGAATAGTCATGAACAGATTCATTAGGTTATTGTGTATAAGCTTGCATTTTATTCCAATCAGCAGGCTTTGGAAAAGCTGTAGGAATTGCCCCATGAAGCCACTTAGTGATTGCCTGAGCCTGGTCATATAAGTTAGGAGGGCTCCCAGTTGTAATTCTAAAGGCCTTTTAGGATATTCCCAAGTAGCAGTTTTCATCCAATGCTGGGCCTAGCCTTCCCGACAAGCTATGAACTAGCTGATTCAGTCAAAGAAAACAAGTTGCTGAGTTTGAAGGACTGTATTAAATTCCTCAGCAAATCTGTGAGGCTCTCCAGTTATTTGAGAAAAAAATCTTTGACTATGGCTCACAATTCAGCTTTAGTCCAGGCAATATATAAAATAGAGCGTTTATCCTCTGGATTCTCAGGCGGCTTAATTTTAAAGGGACAGGTTCTGATAAGTTCAAAGGAAAAGGGAGTGGGAAAGGTTTTAGAGAAAAGGGGAAGTTCAGGGGGAGAATTCCTATTGGGGCACTGAGGGTCAGGAGCAGGTGCTGGTGGCTTAGGAGAGAGGTAGGAAGATGGCCCTGGAGCTGGGTCCTGGGCTCAAGGGGCTGAAGGAGGGGAGACGGGATGGCCCTGGAGCTGGGGCCTGGGCTCAAGGGGCTGAGGGAGGGGAGACGGGATGGCCCTGGAGCTGGGGCCTGGGCTCAAGGGGCTGAGGAAGGGGAAACAGGATGGCCCTGGAGCTGGGGCCTGGGCTCAAGGGGCTGAGGGAGGGGAGACGGGATGGCCCTGGAGCTGGGGCCTGGGCTCAAGGGGCTGAGGGAGGGGAGACAGCATGGCCCTGGAGGCACAGCTTGAGGCCTGGTCAGCCACTCTAGCTTTGTAATCATTTGTTTGCCTCAGTCTTATTTTAGATCAATTTTAGTCAATTTTAGCCTGCTGATAATGTTTGGAAGCCTCAAAATACCAATCAAATAGGCATTCCATTCAGTTTTGGAAATTTTAGGGCTCTGATAGTCCCATTCGGTTTTAAGAAAAGTAAGTTTGGGGATTTCTAAAGTTCCCCATAATGGCCATATGATATTCTAGATTGCCTTAGGTTGATCTGTCTAGCTAGAAATTCTTATGAGGAAGGGTTACAATTTTTAAGCACAAAATCAGCCAGTGTCCTTATAGAAGGGTGCCCTCAAAATATTTAGATAACTGGAATCCCATTTCTCAGAAGTTTTTTCTAGAGTAAGAGAATAATTTTTTAAAAACCTCAACAGCTCAAGCAGCTTATAGCTTAAACAGTTTGCCTGAGCAGTTCAGATGTCTCTAACAGCCTGAAGACCTAATACCCAGCCAGTTCTAAAGGAATAGGTTGGTCCTAGGGGAGCCAGGCCAAAGGCTTCTCAGCAGAGTTCCAATAGAACAACCTCTGTCTGTTCCAAAGGAATGGCCTGAAGGCTGAACTGGCACAATCCCAATGAAATAGCCTCTGTGCTCAAAGGAATGGGCTGAAGCCTAGCCAGTTCCAGTTGGAACAGTCTAACTTCAAAATCAGACTGAAGTTCCAAATGAGTACAGAACAAGGCCTTAACCAGAAAGGACAAAAAACCTTGAAACAGATCCTAGGTAAAGCCTGAAGAGCTTCAAAATGCAAAGAGGGTGGAGGCTCAGATATAGGAGAAAGAAGTACCTTCAAATTCCAAGATCAATGAGAAAATCAGCAGCAATGGGCTCAGGTAGGCACATCACCCATTTACTTACCAGCCCATCAGAGGTCTTCTTTAGATCCCTATAAAAGCCACCAAAATGTTGACCTAAAAGACTGCCAGTTACTTCTCCAGCAAAATTGGGTTTATTTGAGATCAGCAGAGAATTGCAATTCAGGGTCTGCAACCACAGTGAGCTGCAGGCAAGTCCCCCTGTGACAAGGGAAGGAGGCAGGAGAAGGGAAGTTGGCAGGGCTTTTAATTGGCTGAGTTGTTGCCAGGATTGAAAAGAATCTTCTTCCCAACAATCTACAACAATCTGCTATTGTAGAGTGTGAGAGCTCCCCCTTCTGACCTCCCAGCTCTATTTAACAGTTTCTGTTTAATTTTTTTTTTAACAAGGGCATCATATCTGAGTAAGCCTGGGCCAGAGGCCTCAGGCTTTTCCCCTATAAGAGTGGGGACCTGAATGGGGCTTTGTTTCTGGGGTTCTTATAAAGCCTGGATGGCAAGTGCTTTGCACAATGCCTGATTCAGCTTCTAGCCTCCAGGTCTCTGACCTGAGGAGTAGAGACAGGTTTCTTGCCTACTAGGAGTCTGTGTTTGGTCTGGGGCACTAAAGGGTGTGCTAGGGCATCTGGAGAAAGGGCCCAGGGGTAGTGAAGTGGGAGGAAGAGAACTTTCAACGCAGAGCCATTGTCTCCTTCCCGAGGTAAGCTTGCATCTCCCAACCAGGCTCCCAGGCTTCCTGTTTCCACCCTGGCTCCTTTAAGGTCTGTCCTCAGAAGTCTTAAAAACAGGTCACATGGTGTCTTTTACTTCCAGAGCAAAGGCCTCCATTTCCCCACCTCTCAGTAAAGCCAAAGTTCTTACAGTGACCCCTGGGGCTCTAGTATTTCTGTGTCCACCAGCACCCCCACTGGCCTTATCTCCTGCACTACCCCCTCTCAAGTTCCACTGCCCTGTGAGGAGCCAGGTACATTCCCGCACTCACTGCTTTCCCGTTTGAACTGTCCCAGACACCCACAAGGCCAGCGGGTGTTTCATCCTCTCACTGGGGGTGCTGGCCACATGGTGTCATCTGTTTCTCAAATCCCCAGGTGTGCTTCTTGCCTCAGGGCCTTTCCTCTTGCTGTACTATCCACCTGGAATTAGTCTTCCAAGTCAGAAGTTTATTGAGTAAGGACTTCCCTGGCCAGTCACCCTATAAAATGTATTTTTTAAATTAACATGCAGGAAAATGGACTCTTTCAGTGTAGATTTTAACACATGTTTAGACCCCTTTATCTCAACCAAAATCAAGACATCCCCTGTTCTGTCTCATTGTGATCATATGTGTCCCTGCTCATCTGGTTTTTCTGTGTCCCTATAGTTTTGCCTTCTCCAGAAGGTCATATAAATGGATCTGGACTATATATACCCTTTTGAGGCTAGCCTCTCTCACTCAACCGGAGAAAGCAATGGCACCCCACTCCAGTACTGTTGCTTGGAAAATCCCATGGACGGAGGAGCCTGGTAGGCTGCAGTCCATGGGGTCACTAAGAGTCGGACAAGACTGAGTGACTTCACTTTCACTTTTCACTTTCATGCATTGGAGAAGGCAATGGCAACCCACTGCACTGTTCTTGCCTGGAGAATCCCAGGGACGGCGGAGCCTGGTGGGCTGCCATCTATGGGGTTGCACAGAGTTGGACATGACTGAAGTGGCTTAGCTTAGCTCTCTCACTCAACATGTCTTTGAGATTCATCTAGGTTGTTGCTATTTCTCTTTCTTGTTGCACAACATTCCGTGCCATAGATAGTCCACAGTTTACCCATTTACTTGTTGGACATTTGAGTTGTTTCCAGGTTTAGGTGATTATGAATAGACTTCCTATAGAGGTTTTGTGTGAACAGAGCTTTTCATCTCTCTTGGGTGAGACACAGGATTACAAGGTTATACACTAAGTGTATGTTTAACTTTGTAAGAATGTGTAGAATTGTTTTCCATAGTGCTTGTTAGAGTCCAAGCTCACTCTACTTGTCGCACGATAGGGCAGTAAATTCGAGAGAGAAGGTGTTGAGGCAAGGAATACAACTTTATTTGGAAAGCCAGCTGATGAGGAGATGGCAGACTAAGGTCTGGAAATAACCATCTTGTCAGTGCCTGGATGCCAGGTTCTTTTATGGATCAGAGATGGGGGGAGGTGAGGAAACAAAGTGAAAAGGCCATTTAATTATTGCAAATACCTCCGAAAATGGCAAGCCTCAGGCAGGGGAATGTGTTAGTTTCACGTCCCTACATTCATTTCACAGATAGGGTGAAATGGAATATTTCCTGTCATATCAGTAAACAGAGATGCCACAGCTATCTGCAATTCTGGCCTCCAAAATGTGAGTTTATGAGCCATGCCTGTAAGCAGCAGATGAGGGGCACCCTTTCCCACATGAAGAACTCAAAGAGTGTCACAGTCCTTCACAGGTGGGCAGGGTCAGGCTATCTCCCTGTGAGTCAAACAAAGGCACCCTAGCCCAAGTGTCAGGCTGTGGGGTGGGGGACAGGCAAGGCTCCCTGAGGCAGGCCATTATGTATGCCTGTAATAACAAAAGCGGCAAAATGATAAAATCACAGAAGTAGATCCAGTATAGAGTCAAAATTAACCCTTCCAGGTTACACTTACATCACTAGAGGAGAGCCACACATGTAAGTTAAACATGTACCAGGTGCCAGATAGTCTGTATCCTTGCCAGCACTTAGTATTTTGAACATTTAACTGCCCGAGGGGTATGTCGGAGAAGGCGATGGCACCCCACTCCAGTACTCTTGCCTGGAAAATCCCATGGATGGAGGAGCCTGGTAGGCTGCAGTCCATGGGGTGGCACAGAGTCGGACACGACTGAAGCGACTTAGCAGCAGCAGCAGCAGCAGCAGCAGGGGGTGTGTAGTAGGTATGGGTGTTTGGCTGTGTTAGGTCTTAGTTATAGCACACGGGATCCTTTGTTGCGTCCTGCAGGATCTTTCATTGTCGTGAAGGGGCTCTCAAGTTGTGGTGCATGGGGTCAGTAAGTGCGGTGAACAGGCTTAGTAGCCCTGTGGTATATGGGATCTTAGTTCCCTGACCAGAGATCAAATCCATGTTCCCTGCATTGCAAGGCGGATTGTTAACCACTGGGCCGCCAGGGAAGTCCCACTCACTGTGACTTTAATTTGCATTCTTCAAATGTCTTACAATGTTAACTATCTTTTCACTGGCTTATTTACATCTGTATATTCTCTCTGGTGCAGTATCTATTCAAATTTTTTGCCCATTAAAAAAAATAAATTGTTAGTTTTCTTATTGTTGAATTTTGAAAATTCTTTATGTATTTTATATATAAGTCCTTTGTTAGTTATGTGATTGGTAAATATTTTCTCCCAGTGTGTAGGTTATCTTTTTATTCTCTTATCAGTGTATTTTTTCAAAGCCAATATATTAATTTTTGATGAAGTCTAGTTTACCAGTTTTTTTCCTCATTTTTTTTCTCTTTTGAATTATGCCTCTGACCCCAGGTGACTCCAAGTTATAAACATTTTCTCTGTTTTCCTCTGTAGTTGTACAGTCTACATTTATATCTAGAATTCATGTTTAGTTAATTTTTGTTTGAAGTGGAAGGTTTAGGTTGTATTCATTTATTTGCTTATGGACGCCCAAATATTCTGGCACTATTGTTTGAAAACACCATCCTTTCTTTACTGAGTTGCCTTTGAACCTTTGTAAAAAGTCAGCTAGCTGTCTATGTGGTGCAGTTTCTGGACTCTATTCTGTTCCATTTATCTCTAGTGTCTTTTCCTTTAAAAATACTATCTAAACTTGATCAGACTTGAATTTTAGAGTAATGCTTAATATCAGGTAGTTTGAGTCCTCTCATTTTTTTCTTTTTAAAATTGTTTTGGCTATTTTATTTTCTTTGACTTTCCAAAGACCTTTTAGAATCAACTTGTCTATGAAATACTGTTTTGGAATTTCAGTTGGAATTGTCTTGAATCTATAGAACAATCTGAGGAAAGTCCTTTGGCCTTCTTTGATTTCTTTCATGAGTGAAATAGATAGTTTTTCAATGTATAAAACCAGTACCTGTTTTGCTGGATTTATACATGTTTCATTATCTTGAAGCTGTTATAGAATTTTGTTTGTTTCAGTTTCCAGTTGTTTATTGCTAAGACATGGAAATCAATTGATTTTCATATGTTCATCTTGAAACTTTACAAAACTCACTTTAAATTTTAAAAGATTTTTGGTAGATTCCACTCTGTTATCTCCATAAATAATCTTGTCATCTGTGAACAGAAACAATTTCATTTCTTCTTTCAGAATCTGGTTGCCTTTTTTCTTTTTCTTGCCTTATTGCGCTGACTTAAATTTCCAGTTCTTTGTTGCTTAGGCATAGCAAGAGTGGGCATCTTTGCTTTCTTCCCAACTTTTGGTTTCAGTGTTTCACTATTAAGCAAAATGTTAAATGCAGAGCTTTTCTAAGTGCCTTTTATAAAATTAAGGAAGCTCACTTTTATGATTAGTTTTCTGACAGTTTTTATAATGAATGGGTGTAGGGTTTTGCCAGATGCTTTTTCTGCATCATGCCCTCATAGCTCAGTTGGTAAAGAGTCCACCTGCAATGCACGAGACCCCGGTCCAATTCCTGGGTCGGGAAGATCTGCTGGAGAAGGGATAGGCTATCCACTCCAGTATTCTTGGGCTTTCCTGGTGGCTCAGCTGGTAAGGAATCTGCCTGAAATGTGGAAGACCTGGGTTCAATCCCTGGGTTGGGAAGATCCCCTAGAGAAGGGAAAGGATACCCACTCCAGTATTCTGGCCTGGAGAATTCCATTGACTAAGCCCATGGGGTTGCAAAGAGTCAGACACAACGGAGTGACTTTCACCTTCACTTTTCTGCATCAAGTTATATGATCATGATTATTTTCTTCTTTAGTGGTTAACACTGGTTGATTTTTGGAATATTGAACCAGCCTTGCATTCCAGGGGTAAATCCCATTTAGTCTTGGTGTATTATTCTTTTTTGTATACTCCTGGGTTTAACTTGCTAGTATGTTGTTGAGGACTTTTGTGTCTGTGTTAATGAAGGATATTGGTCTCTAGTTTTCTTGTACTGCCTTTGTCTGGTTTTGGTATCATTATTGTTGACTTTATAAACTTTTGGGGGGAAGCAGTCCCTCCTCTTTTATTTTTTGGAAGATATATTATTCATTTTTATTTAAATGTTTAATAGAGTTCACCAGTGGAAACTTCTGGCCTGGAAAGTTCTTTTTTGAAAGGTTTTAACCTGTGAATTCAGTTTCTTTAATAGATACAGACTATTCAGGTTTATCTACTTACCTTGGGTGAATTTTGGTAGTTTGTGACTTTAAAGAAATCAGTCCGTTTTATCTAAGCTATTGAATTTATGTTATGTAGGCTTGTTCAGAATTTTGTATTCACTTATTGTTTATTGTTCTTTTATTATTTGTTGTCTGTAATGATTTGTAGTAAGAGAGTTCTTACAAGCCATTTGCAAGCTATGTTCAGCAGTGTTTTAATAAGACTTGTACACAAATGTAATGCAAGGAATGAAGTGTTTAAAAATACTTGTAATAAATGTGTTTCTTACAACTGTTGTCCAGTCACTAAGTCATGTCCAACTCTTGGCAACCCCACAGACTGCAGCATGCCAGGCTTCCCTGGCCTTCCCTATCTCCCAGAATTTGCTCAAACTCATGTCCATTAAGTTGATGTTGCCATCCAACTATTTTATACTCTGTTGTCCCTTTCTCCTCTTGCCCTCAATATTTCCCAGTATCAGGGTCTTTTCCAATGAGTTGGTGCTTTGCATTAGGTGGCCAAAGTATTGGAGCTTCAGCATCAGTCCTTCCAATGAATATTCAAGGTTGATTTGCTTTGAGATTGACCAGTTTGATCTCCTTGCTGTTCAAGGGACTCTCAACAGTCTTCTCTAGCACCACAGTTGGAAAGCATCAATTCTTTGGTGCTCAGCCTTCCTTATGGTGCAACTCTCACATCTGTACATGACTACTGAAATACTAACCTTTGTCAGCCAAGTGATGTCTCTGTTTTTTAATATGCTGTCTAGGTTTGTCATTGGAAAAGGCAGTGGCACCCCACTCCAGGACTGTTGCCTGGAAACTCCCATGGTCAGAGGAGTCTGGTAGGCTGCAGTCCATGGGGTCACTAAGAGTCAGACAAGACTGAGTGACCACTTTCACTTTTCACTTTCATGCACTGGAGAAGGCAGTGGCAACCCACTGCACTGTTCTTGCCTGGAGAATCCCACGGAGCCTGGTGGGCTGCCGTCTATGGGGTCGTGCAGAGTCAGACACGACCGAAGCGACTTAGCAGCAGCAGCAGCAGCAGCAGGTTTGTCATAGCTTTTCTTCTAAGGAGCAGGTGTCTTTTAATTTCATGGCTGCAGTCACCGTCTGCAGTGGTTTTGGAGTCCAAGAAAACGAAGCCTGTAGCTGTTTCCCCATCTATTTGCCATGAAGTAATAGGACTGGATGTCATGTTTCTTACAGTACTACTTGTAAATTGCATTCAGATGAGTGGTTATACTCCAATTAAAAAATAAACAAAACAAAATAGCCAATGACCAGTGACTTAAACAATCATATCTAGGTCATAAAGCCTCCATGAAAGCCCAGAAGGCCAGGGTTCAGAGAGCTTCCGGGTTGAGGAGCACATGGAGATCTAGCGAAGCTCCTCAACCTTTCCCTGTACCTTTGCCCTGAGTGTCTCTTTCATCTGGCTGTTCCTGAGTTAGATCCTTTTATATTAAACTAATCTAGAAGTAAACAAAAAAAATTTCTCATCTCTGAAGTCTTTTTTTTTTTAGTTATTTTTATTTTGGTTGTGCTGGGTGTTCATTGAAGCATGCTGGTTCTTCCTTGCAGCGCATGGGGGCTTCTCTCTAGTTGCAGCAGGCTGGCTTCTCTGGTTGCAGAGCACACAGGGGCTCTAGAGTGAGCGGGCTTCAGTAGTTGCGGTACACAGGCCTAGTAGTTGCAGCACTCCGGCTCCAGAATGTGTGGGCTCGGTAGTTGTAGTGCACGTGGGCTTAGCTGCCCTGGAGCATATGGGATCTTAGCTCCCCAGCAGGGATGGAACCCATGTCCCTTGCACTGGATGGCAGATTCTTAAGCACTGGACCACCAGGGAAATCTCTAGAATAATTAATATTATTAAAATGTCAACTACTAAAAGCCATTTATAGATGCAATGTCTATTAAGAGTCCAATGACATTTTTTTTTTTACAGAAATAGAAAAACTGTCCTAAAATTTATATGAAGCCAAAAAGACCCAATTAGCCAAATGAATCCTGACAAAGAACAAAGCAGAAGGCATGACACTTCTTGATTTTAAGCTATACTATGAAGCTTTAGTCATAAAAACAGTATGGAATTGATGTAAAAAAAAACAGACCAATGGAACATAATTGAGAGATCAGAAATAAACCTAAGCATATATAGTAAACTAATAATTGACAAGGGGGTCAAGAATACTCAGTGGAGAAAAGAGTCTTGTTGTTGGAAATATTCACATGTTAATGAGTGAAACGACTTCTAACTTACACCATTCACAAAAAAATTAACTTGAAAGGATTAAAGACTTAAATGTGAGTCCTGAAGCCCATGAAACTCCTGGAAGAAAACAGAGGGGGAAAAAAACTCCTTATTATGTATGGCTGAGTCCTTTTGTTGTCCACCTGAAGCTATGACAACATTGTTAACTGGCTATACCAATATAAAATAAAAAGTTTAAAAACAAAACAAAATTCCAGACATGGGTTTTGGTAAAGGTATTTAGGAAATCACATCTAAAGCATAAGAAACAAAAAATCAAAAAGTGAGTCTATATCAAATGAAAAAGTTGGAGAAGACTCATGAGAGTCCCTTGGACTGCAAGGAGATCCAACCAGTCCATCCTAAAGGAAATCTGTCCTGGATGTTTATTGGAAGGACTAATGCTGAAGCTGAAACTCCAATATTTTGGCTACCTGATGCAAAGAACTGACTCATTTGAAAAGACCCTGATGCTGGGAAAGATTGAAGGCGGGAGGACAAGGGGATGACAGAGGATGAGATGGTTGGATGGCATCACCGACTCAATGGACATGAGTTTGAGTAAACTCTGGGAGTTGGTGATGGACAGGGAGGCCTGGAGTGCTGCAGTGCATGGGGTTGCAAAGAGTTGGACATGACTGAGTGACTGAACTGAACTGATCTGAACAGCAAAAGAAACCATAAACAAAGTGAAGACAACTTATTCAATGGGGAAAAATATTTGCAAAAGGTATATCTGATAAAGTGTTAATAAACCAAAATATATAAAGAACTTGTAGAACTCAATAGCAAAAATAAAAATTAAAAAAGTAATCCAGTTTAAAATTGGGCAAAAGACCAGAATAGACATTTATGATTTGTGTTTATCATTCCCTTCCACAGAACCATAGAATTTCAGGGTTAGAAGAAGACCTGTTTAGTAGGTCTTAATTTCTACTTAAGCTTCACTTCCCCACTTCAGTCCTCTCTTACATGAATTTATTGTTTTCTCTTTTCTACTGTATGCACCTAGATGGTGAGCAATAAATAACAATGGCTGTCGTTTTCTTTAATTTGGCTGATATTTCTGTCATCAGTAGACATGGAAAAATAAGCCTTTTTTGTAGGCCTCAAATCATACTTTTGTTAAATGATTGCCTATATTATAAATTAATATAATTACAGTTTTTCTTTAAAAACAGCTTACTCCTAGAGCATAGCTTGTAAACCCAGGCTTGCCTAGAGTGTTGACAG
Source organism: Redunca redunca (assembly GCA_006410935.1). Taxonomy (NCBI): domain Eukaryota; kingdom Metazoa; phylum Chordata; class Mammalia; order Artiodactyla; family Bovidae; genus Redunca; species Redunca redunca. The sequence goes on along the minus strand of SJYQ01011211.1, from coordinate 190,527 downwards.
CCTGCCAAAGCGATAATCACAGACAGATGGCAGATGTAGGAAGCCACATTTTCACATTCTTAACCAATGACTCTCCAAAAGCTCAAACATAAGAGACAACTCAGGAGTTGTTCATTTTTATTTTCCAGTTTCCATTTTTTTTCCCCAGCCCTTTTTCTAAAAAAAGAAAACTGTTTTTAGATTAATGAATTAAAGAAGTAATATATATTATTCCTCAAATTTATAGTGAGCAAAATTATTTTGTTCAAGTTTTCTTAATACTAATTTTGCTTTTTCTTCAGACATAACTATTCCAAGCAGTTGGTTAGTTTGTTTTAAAAATGATGTAAAGGGAGAGAGAGAGGGAGAGGGTGGGATGAGATGGGAGAATGGCATTGAAACATGTAAAAAAAAAAAAAAGAATACTGTAGTGGGTTGCCATTTCCTTCTCCATGATGCTGACATCACTTCAGAATTGCATATTTTATTGCTCTGTGACTATTTCAATAATTTGAATAAAGTTTGTGAAATATTAAAAAAAAAAAAGATTCACTAATCAAATTTCACATATGGTACATCTAGACTTACATTTATGTAAATTGTTAAATAAATTATTTAGTAAAATAAAATGTTTCTCACCTGCAAAAAATAAAAAATAAATAAAAATGATGTAAGATAGGGGCTTCCCTGGTGGGCCAGTGGTAAATAATCCGCCTGCCAATACAGGAGACATGGGTTCAATCCCTGATCCGGGAAGATCCCCCATCCCATAGAGCAACTAAGCCCGTGCACCACAACTGTTGAGCCCATGCTCTAGAGGCTGGGAGCCACAATTCCTGAGCCCACATGCTGCAAATACTGAAGCCCGAGTGCCCTAGAGCCCGAGCTCTGCAAGAAGAGAAGCCGCCACAAAGAGAGGCCTGTGTGCTGCAACTAGAGAGAGGTCAGCGCCGCAACGAAGACCCAGCACAGCCAAAAATAAATACTCCCTTTTACAAAATAGAAATTATGTAAGATAGACTTCCCCGGTGGTCCAGTGGTTAAGACTCCATGCTTCAAATGGCAGCCCACTCCAGTACTCTTGCCTGGAAAATTCAATGGACTGAGGAGCCTGGTAGGCTATAGTCCACGGGGTCACAAAGAGTCGGACACGACTGAGCGACTTCACTTTGGAAGTGAAACATCTTTATAACTAGGGTATTACTTCTCTACATGCATTACAAGGTGAATTTTAAAAAAGAAGGAAATCTTTGCCATTGGTGTTAATGTGGATGGGCTTTGAGGGCATTACACTAAGTGAAATAAGTCAGACAAAGAGGGACAAATACCTATGATCTTACTTATATGTGGAATCTAAAACAAACAAACCCAAATTCATAGATATAAGGAACAGATTGGTTGCCAGAGGCAGGGGATGGGAGGAGAAATGGGTGATGGGGGTCAGAAGGTGCAAACTTCCGGTTGTAAATAACTACTGGAATGTAATGTACAGCATGGTGACTATAGTTAATAATCCTGTAGTGTGGGTCTGAAAGATCCTAAAAGTTCTCATCATAAGAAAAAATAGAACTATGTGTGGCAATGGATGGTAACTAGAGTTTTGATCATTTCACAATATATATACAAATATCAAGTAATATTGTACAACTGAAACTCATATAATACTATCTGTCAACTAAAAATAATTTAAAACAGGTATAACTTTCATTCACTGATAACACTTTGCAGTGCAAGCTATAAGTACTTTTAGGGAAATATCTCTATTACAAGTGTACTTACACACTACCATACATGTACAGAATGGGTAGGACTTCCCTGGTGGTTCAGTGGTTAAGAGTTTGCCTGCCAATGCAGGAGACATGGGTTTGATGCATGTCCCCTGGTCAAGGAAGATTCCACATGCCTCAGGGCAACTAAACCAGTGCATTACAACTACTGAGCCCGCAGGCCGAAGCTACTGAAGCCCGTGCACCCTAGAGTCTATGCTCCACAGAAAGAGAAACCATCATGATGAGAAGCCCATGCGCCACAACGAGGGAGCAGACCCCACTCACTGCCACTGGAGAAAGCCCGCTGACAGCAAGGAAGACCTGAGTGTGCACGCTAAGTTGCTTCAGCTGTGTCCGATTCTTTGTGACCCTCCGGACTGTAGCCCACCAGGCTCCTCTGTCCATGGGGATTCTCTAGGCAGGAATACTGGAGTGGGTTACCATTCCCTTCTCCAGGGGATCTTCCCCACCCAGGGATTGAACCCTCGTCTCTTATGTCTCCTGCATTGGCAGGCGAGTTCTTTACCACTAACACCACTTGGGAAGCCATAACACAGCCAAAAAATAAAATAAAAAGAAAACTCTAGAGACATTACTTTGCCAACAAAGGTCCATCTAGTCAAGGCTATGGTTTTTCCAGTGGTCATGTATGGATGTGAGAGTTGGACTGTGAAGAAGGCTGAGCACCGAAGAGTTGATGCTTTTGAATTTTGGTGTTGGAGAAGACTCCTGAGAGTCCCTTGGACTGCAAGGAGATCCAACGAGTCCATTCTGAAGGAGATTAGCCCTGGGATTTCTTTGGAAGGAATGATGCTAAAGCTGAAACTCCAGTCCTTTGGCCACCTCATGCGAAGAGTTGACTCATTGGAAAAGACTCTGATGCTGGAAGGGATTGGGGGCAGGAGGAGAAGGGGACGACAGAGGATGAGATGGCTGGATGGCATCACTGACTCGATGGACATGAGTCTGAGTGAACTCTGGGAGACAGTGATGGACAGGGAGGCCTGGTGTGCTGCAGTTCATGGGGTCGCAAAGAGTCGGACACGACTGAGCGATTGAACTGATCTGAGAGTGGGTAAAACTGATATAACACTGTATTCAGCAAGCAAGGTACATTCTTAGAAAATCTTTATTACAGTTTTTCCTAAACATGTAAGTACATGCATTACAAAAATAGGTATAATTTCCACTCACTGAATGAAACTGTTCTTAATACAGCAAGTGCAAGAAGTTCTAAATAAGTCTTTATAATTAGGGATTTTTTAAGTTTATTTTTTTATGGAACTAAGTTGATTTACAACATTGTGTTAATTTCAGGTGTACAGCAAAGTGATTCAGATATACATATTCTTCTATATATATCCTTCTTCAGATATTTTCCATGGTAGGTTATTATAAGATATTGAATATGGTTCCCTGTGCTATACAGTAAGTCCTTGTTGGTTATCCATTATATAGATGATAGATATAGTACATAGATATAGTAATATCTAATATATAGATACAATCTATGATATATAATTAGGAACATGGGATTAACAGATACATATTCCTAATCCATGTTTCTAATTAATTCCTTCCCCACCGCCCTCCTTTCCCCTTTTGGTAATCATAGTTTGTTTCCTATGTCTGTGAGTCTGTTTCTGTTTTGTACATAAGTTCATTTGTATCATTGTTTTGATTCCGCATATAATTGACATCATATAATGTTTGTATTTCTGTCTGACTTACTTCACTTAGTGTAATAATCTTTAGGTCCATCCCTGTTGCTGCAGGTGGCATTATTTGACTTTTCATGGCTAAGTAAAGAGTCCATTGTATGTATCTCACATCTTCTTTATCCACTCGTCTGTTGGTGGACATGTAGGTTGCTTCCCTGTTTGGGCTATTGTAAATAGTGCTGCAGTGAACATAGGGATGCATGTATTTTTTTTACTTATAGTTTTCATCTTTTCTGGATATATGCCCAGGTTGCTGGATTGTATGGTAACTCTGTTTTTAGTTTTTTAAGGAATCTCCATATTGTTCTCCATAGTAGCTGCACCAATTTACATTCCCCCAAGTGTAGGAGAGTGCCCTTTCTCCACACGCTCTCCAGCATTATACCTAGTGATCTTAACAGGTGTCTCCATTCACTGCAGAACGAATACCACTTCCATTCACAGAGATAACTCTGTTCTCAGCACAGCAAGCAAGTAGAATTTTTAGAAACATCTTTATTACATGTCCTTAAACACTTCTCTACATGCACTGCACAATAGGGGCCACTTTTATTCATATATAATCCTGTTCTCAATGCAGCAAGCAAATGGTTAGAAACATTTTAAAGTATTCTTAAACACTTCTCAGGTCAAGGAGATCCAACCAGTCCATCCTAAAGGAAATCAGTCCTGAATATTCATTGGAAGGACTAATGGTGAAGCTGAAACTCACTTTGGCCACCTGATGCAAAGAGCTGACTCATTGGAAAAGACCCTGATCCTGAGAAAGATTGAAGGCAGGAGGAGAAGGGGACGACAGAGGATGAGATGGTTGGATGACATCACTGCTTCGATGGACATGAGTTTGAGTAAACTCCGGGAGTTGGTGATGGACAGGGAAGCCTGGCGTGCTGTAGTCCATGGGGTCACAAAGACTTGGGACACGACTGAGCGACTGAACTGACTGAAACACTTCTCTAATGCCGTGCAGAACAGCTTAAAGCAACAGCCCCTAACCTTTTTGTCACCAGGGACTGGTTTCATAGAAGACAATTTTTCCACAGACCAGGTGGCTGGGGGATGGTTTTAGGATGATTCAAGCACATTACATTTACTGTGCACTTTATTTCTATTATTATTGTGTGTGTGTGTGAGTCTCTTAGTCATGCCTAACTCTTTGTAAATCCATGGACTGTATTCCGCCAGGCTTCTCTGTCCATGGAATTCTCCAGGCAAGAATACTGGAGTGAGTTGCCATTCCCTTCTCCAGGGGATCTTCCCAACCCAGGGATCAAACCCAGGTCTCCTGTAATGAAGACAGATTCTTTACCGTCTGAGCTACAAGGGAAGCCCTGTTATTATTACATTGTGATATATAATGAAATAATTATATAACTCACCATATGAAGAATCAGTGAGCAATAGTGAGCAGCTGGAAATACAAAAGAATCTTAGCTTGTTTGCCAGCTGCTCACCTCTTGCTGTGTGGCCTGGTTCCTAACAGGCCACAGACCAGTAGCAGTGTATCACTCTTAGAAAACATTTTTATTACAAGGATTCTTAAACAACATGCTCTAAATGCTTGTCAGAATGGCTACCATTTCCATCAGTGATGTAACACTATTCTCAATGTAACAGGCAGGTAGCGTTATTAGAAGTCTCTATTTCAAGTGTTCTTAAAAATTCTGTACATGCAGTTACAGAATAGGTGCTACCTTTTCACTGATAAAACCATGTTCTCAATGCGGCATGCAAATAGTGTTCCTAGAAACACATTTTTGGTTTGTTTTTTATTTTTTAAAAATTGTATTGAAGTGTAGTTGATTTATAATGTGTTAATTTCTGCTGAACAGTAAAGTGACTCAGTTGTATATATATATATATTCTTCTTTATATTATTTTCCATTATGGTTTATCACAGGTTATTGAATATATTTCCCTGTGCTATACAGGAGGACCTTGTTTGTCCATCCTATATACAATATTTTGCATCTACTAATCCCAAGCTTCCAATCCACCCTCTATCCCCCTCCCCACTGGTGAACTACAAATCTGTTCTCTGTCTGTGAGCCTTTTCTTTGAAACACCTTTATTACAAGTGTTCATAAACACTAATGCATTGCCAAATATATGTCTCTCACTCACTGGTAAAACTCACTGGTCAATGCAAAGAGCAAGTAGTGTTCTTTGAAACATCTTTTGTACAACTGTTTTAGAACATTTTAACATGCTTTCCAAATGAGCATAATTTCCATTAAATGATATAATACTGTTCTCAGGGCAGCAAGCAAGCAAGCAGCATTCTTAGAAACGTGTTTATCTTTTTATTTAAGGATAATTGCTTTACAGAATTTTGTTGTTTTCCGTCAAACCTCAACATGAATCAATCATAGGTATACAAATATCCCTTCCCTTTTGAACCTCCCTCCCATCTCCTGCCCCATCCCACCCCTCTAGATTGATACAGAGCCCCTGTTTGAGTTTCTGGAGCCATACAGCAAATTCCCATTGGCTATCTATTTTACATATGGTAATATAAGTTTCCATGTTACTCTTTTCATACATCTCACCCTCTCCTCCCCTCTCCCTGTGTCCATAAGTCTATTCTCTATGTCTGTTTCTCCACTGCTGCCCTGTAAATAAATTCTTCAGTACCATTTTTCTAGATTCCATATATATCCATTCGGATTCAATATTTATCTTTCTCTTTCTGACTTACTTCACTCTGTATAATAGGTTCTAGGTTCATCCACCTCACGAGAACTGACTCAAATGCGTTCTTTTTATGGCCGAGTAATATTCCATTGTGTATATATACCACAGCTTCTTTATCCATTCATCTGTTGATTGACATCTAGGTTGCTTCCATGTTCTCAGTTCAGTCACTCAGTCATGTATGACTCTTTTTGCAGCACACGAGGCCTCTCTGTCCATCACCAGCTCCCAGAGTTTACTCAAACTCATGTCCATCAAGGCAGTGATGCCATCCAGCCATCTCATCCTCTGTCATCCCCTTCTCCTCCTGCCTTTAGTCTTTCCCAGCATCAGGGTCTTTTCCAGTGAGTCGTTCTTCACATCAGGTGGCCAAAGTATTGGAGTTTCAGCTTCAACATCAGTTCTTCCAATAAACATTAAAGACTGATTTCCTTTAGGATGGACTGGTTGGAGCTCCTTGCAGTTCAAGGGACTCTCAAGAGTCATCTCTAACACCACAGTTTGAAAGCATCAATTCTTCGGCACTCAGCTTTCTTTATAGTCCAACTTTTACATCCGTACATAACTACTGGAAAAACCATAACCTTGACTAGATGGACCTTTGCTGGCACAGTAGTGTCTCTGGTTTTTAATATGCTATCTAGGTTGGTCATAACTTTCCTTCCAAGGAGTAAGCATCTTTTAATTTCATGGCTGCAGTCACCATCTGCAGTGATTTTTGGAGCCCCAAAAATGAAGTCAGCCACTGTTTCCACTGTTTCCCCATCTATTTCCCATGAAATGATAGGACTGGATGCCATGATCTTCGTTTTCTGAATGTTGAGCTTTAAGCCAACTTTTTCACTCTCCTCTTTCACTTTCATCAAGAGGCTTTGAGTTCCTCTTCACTTTCTGCCGTAAGGGTGGTGTCATCTGCATATCTGAGGTTATTGATATTTCTCCCAGAAATCTTGATTCCAGCTTGTGTTTCTTCCAGCCCAGTGTTTCTCATGATGTAATCTGCATAGAAGTTAAATAATCAGGGTGACAATATACAGCCTTGATGTACTTTTTCCTATTTGGAACCAGTCTGTTGTTCCATGTCCCATTCTAACTGTTGCTTCCTGATCTGCATACAGATTTCTCAGGAGGCAGGACTGATGTTCTGGTATTCCCATCTTTTTCAGAATTTTCCACAGTTTGTGGTGATCCACACAGTCAAAGGCTTTGGCATAGTCAATAAAGCAGAAATAGATGTTTTTCTGGAACTCTCTTGCCTTTTCAATGATCCAGCAGATGTTGGCAATTTGATCTCTGGTTCCTCTGCCTTTTCTAAATACAGCTTGAACATCTGGAAGTTCATGGTTCACGTATTGTTGAAGCCTGGCTTGGAGAATTTTTAGTATTACTTTACTAGCGTGTGAGATGAGTACAATTGTGCAATAGTTTGAGCATTCTTTGGCATTGCTTTTCTTTGGGATTGGAATGAAAACTGACCTTTTCCAGTCCTGTGGCCACTGCTGCGTTTTCCAAATTTGCTGGCATATTGAGTGCAGCACTTTCATAGCATCATCTTTCAGGATTTGAAGTAGCTCAACTGGAATTCCATCACCTCCACTAGCTTTGTTCATAGTGATGCTTCCTAAGGCCCACCTGACCTCACATTCCAGGATGTCTGGCTCTAGGTGAGTGATCACACCATCGTGATTATCTGGGTCATGAAGATCTTTTTTGGATAGTTCTATGTATTCTTGCCACCTTTTCTTAAAATCTTCTCCTTCTGTTAGGTCCATACCGTTTCTGTCCTTTATTGAGCCCATCTTTGCATGAAGTGTTCCCTTGGTAACTAATTTTCTTGAAGAGATCTCTATTTTTCCCATTGTATTGTTTTCCTCTATTTCTTTGCACTGATCACAGAGGAAGGCTTTCTTATCTCTCCTTGCTATTCTTTGGAACTCTGCATACAAATGGGTATATCTTTCTTTTTTTCCTTTGCTTTTTGCTTCTCTTCTTTCACAGCTATTTGTAAGGCCTCCCCAGACAGCCATTTTGCTTTTTTGCATTTCTTTTTCTTGGGGATGGTCTTGATCCCTGTTTCCTATACACTGTCATGAACCTCTGTCCATAGTTCATCAGGCACTCTGTCTATCAGATCTAGTCCCTTAAATCTACTTCTCATTTCTACTTTATAACTGTAAGGGATTTGATTTAGGTCATATCTGAATGGTCTAGTGGTATTCCCTACTTTCTTAAATTTAAGTCTGAATTTGGCAATAAGGATTTTGTGATCTGAGCCACAGTCAGCTCCCTGTCTTGTTTTTCCTGTCTGTATAGAGCTTCTTCACCTTTGGCTGATTTCAGTGTTGACCATCTGGTGATGTCTATGTGTAGAGTTTTCTCTTGTGTTGTTGTAAGAGGGTGTTTGCTATGAGCAGTGCATTCTCTTGGCAAAACTCTATTAGCCTTTGCCCTGGTTCATTCTGTACTCCAAGGCCAAATTTGCCTGTTACTCTTGGAGAAGGAAATGGCAACCCACTCCAGTGTTCTTGCCCAGAGAATCCTGTGGACAGAGGAGCCTGTTGGGCTGCTGTCTATGGGGTTGCACAGAGTAGGACACGACTGAAGTGCCTTAGCAGCCACAGCAGCAGCCAGGTATCTCTTGACTTCCTACTTTTGCATTCCAGTCCCCTATAATGGAAAGGACATCTTTTTTGGATGTTAGTTCTAAAAGGTCTTGTGAAAGTGAAAGTAAAGTCGCTCAGTCATGTCTGACTCTTTGCAACCCCATGGACACCAGGCTCCTCCGTCCATGGGATTTTCTAGGCAAGAGTACTGGAGTGGTTTGCCTTTTCCTTCTTCAGGGAACTTCCCGACCCAGGGATCAAACCTAGGTCTCCGGCATTGTAGACCGACGCTTTACTGTCTGAGCCACTAGGGAAGTCTCCTACAAAGGTCCTGTATGTCTTCATAGAACCATTCAACTTCAGCTTCTTCAGTATTACTGGTTGGGGCATAGACTTGGATTACCGTGATATTGAATGGTTTGCCTTGGAAATGAACAGAGATCATTCTGTTGCTTTTGAGATTGCATCTAAGTACTGCATTTCAGACTCTTTTGTTGACTATGATGGCTACTCCATTTCTTCTGAGGGATTCTTGCCCACAGTAGTAGATATAATGGTCATCTGGGTTAAATTCATCCATTCCAGTCCATTTTAGTTTGCTGATTCCTAAAATGTCAATGTTCACTCTTGCCATCTTCTTTTTGACCACTTCCAGTTTGCCTTGATTCATGGACCTAACATTCCAGGTTCCTATGCAATATTGTTCTTTACAGCATCGGACCTTGCTTCCATACCAGTCACATCCACAACTGGTGTTGTTTTTGCTTTGGCTCCATCCCTTCATTCTTTCTGGAGTTATTTCTCCACTGATCTCCAGTAGCATATTGGTCACCTACCGACCTGGGGAGTTCATCTTTCAGTGTCCTATCTTTTTGCCTTTTCATACTGTTCATGGGGTTCTCAAGGCAAGAATACTGAAATGGTTTGCCCTTCCCTTCTCCAGTAGACCACATTTTGTCAGAACTCTCCACCATGACCCATCTATCTTGGGTGGCCCTACATGGAATGGCTTATAGTTTCATTGAGTTAGACAATGATTTAGATTTTTAGTTTTCTGTGATTGTAGTTTTCAGTCTGTCTGCCCTCTGATGAAGAAGAATAAGAGGCTTATGGAAGCTTCCTGATGGGAGAGACTGACTGAGGGGGAAATTGGGTCTTGTTCTGATGGGTGGGGCCATGCTCAGTAAATCTTTATTTCAATATTCTGTTGATGGGTGGAGCTATGTTCCTTCTGTGCTATTTGCCTGGGGCCAAAATATGGTGGAGGTAATGAAGATAATGGTGACCTTGGGATCAAAAGATCCCATGAATGTACTGCTATACTCAGCGCCCACAACCCGGCAACAGGCCATCACTGACCCACACCTCCTCTGGAGACTCCTGGACACTCACAGGCAAGTCTGGGTCAGTCTCTTGCGGGGTCCCTGCTCATTTCTCCTGGGTCCTCGTGCACAAGGTTCTGTTTGTGCCCTCCAAGAGTCTGTCTCCCCAGTCCTGTGTAAGTTCTAGCGGCTCTATGGTGGGGTTAATGGTGACCTCCTCCAAGAGGGCTTATGCCATACCCAAGTCTGCTGCCCCCAGAGCCCCTGCCCCTGTGGCAGGCCACTGCTGACCCGTACCTCCTCAGGAGACTCTCAAACACAGTCCTGTCTCAGTCTCTGTGGGGTCTCTGCTGCACACGAGGTTTGTTTGAGCCCTCTGAGTGTCTCTGGTGGGAATGGGGTTTGATTTGAAACATGAATTTGCCCCTCCTACCATGTTGCTGGGGCCTCTCCTTTGCCCTTGGACGTAGGGTATCTCCTCATGGCTGCTCGCTCAACACCACGTAGCCGCCATGTTCTAGCTATTTTAAGTAGTGCTGCAATGACCAATGGGATACATGTGTCTTCCTCAATTTTGGTTTCCTCAGGGTATATGCCTAGGAGTGGGATTGCTGGGTCGTATGGTGGTTTTATTCCTAGTTTTTCAAGGAATCTCCATACCATCTTCCATAGTGTCTGTATCAATTTTAAAAATATGGAACGGTTCACAAATTTGCATATCATCCCTGCACAGGGGCCATGCTAATCTTCTCTGTATCGTTCCAGTTTTAGTATATGTGCTGCTGAAGCGAGCACTAGAAGCATGTTTATTATGTGTTCTTAAACAGATCTGTACATTCTTTGCAGAATGAGTATAACTTTCATTAAATGACTATCACTTTTCTCATTGCAGCAGTAAATAGCATTCTTAGAAACAGCTAGATTACAAGTTTTCTTAAACACTTCTCTACATGAATTACAGATGGTTATAACTTCCAGTCAGTGATATAACACCGTTCTTAATGCAGCGAATAAGTAGTTCTCTGAAGCATCTTTATAACAAGTGTCTTTAAACATTTCTCTAAATGCATTGCAGATGGGTGCCACTTCCATTCACCTGGAAAATCACAGAGTGTTTTCGCTCACCGCTCAATTCTATTAGGATTAATTATAACTGGCTTCAGTTGCTGACTGACAGTGCACTCCAAGAGAAAATTAAGACCATCACAAGATTCTTTGTGCTTTGGGCAAGCAGCTCTCTTAGATAGTTAGATCTCAGGAAGAATTCTAAGGAACCCAGATTTTTGCATCTTTCCATGTATAGAAAAGCACTAAAATCATTCACTTGAGATGTCCGTTCTTTGTGACTAGCAGTAAGCTTTTAGCAAGATATATGCTAGACTGTGGGCTTCCCAGGTGGCACCAGTGGTAAAGAACCCGCCTGCCAATGCAGGAGACATTAGAGATGGGAGTTCAATCCCTGGGTTGGGAAGATCCCTAGAGGAGGGCATGGGAACCCGCTCCAGTATTCTTCCCTGGAAAATCCCATGGACAGAAAAGCCTGGCGGGCTACAGTCCATTGGGTCACAAAGAGTCAGACACGATTGAAGCGTCTTAACATGCACACACATGCTAGACTGTAAATGTCCCATAGCCAAAAATCACATATAAACTAGCTTCCCTCCGTAGCTCTTCAGGGCAGTTCTCTCAGAACTACTGGGAGGCTGTCTCCTGGTCTGTCCCCAGTAAGTTCCCTGAATAAAACTTAAACTCACAACTCTTTTTTTTTTTTCCTTGGCAGCACAGCATGGGGATCTTACTTCTCTGACCAAGGATCGAACTTGTACCCCTTGCATTGGAAGTGCAGTGTTTTAACCACTGGACCACCAGGGAATTCCCTTAAACTCACAACTCTTATGTTGTACATTTTTCTTTAAGTTGATGCACTGATAAAACAGTGTTGTAAGGCAGCATGCAAGTAGGGTTCTCAGAAACATCTTTTTAACTGGTGTTCAGAAAGACTCCTGGACTGTCTTTGAGGATGAGTGCAGTGTCTTCATGGGCAATGCACTGTTTTCAACACAGCAGGCAGTAGTGTTCTTGGAAACATCTTTATGACAAGTGTCCCTAAAGACTTCGATTCATACATTGTGGAATGTGTATAACATTTGTTTTCTTTTTTTAGTTGTAATTATTTATTTATTTATTAAAAATGGGAAGTATAGTTGATTTAAGTGTTGTACTAATTTCTGCTGTATAGAAGTGATTCACTTATATACATATGTACATTCTTCTTTATAATATTCACTTCCTGCTATGACTTTTGTCAATGTGGAAAGCAAATTGTGAGCTTAGAACAATCTTTCCAAAATTGTTCTTAATTCCATCCACGCCTTAATGAATGGGCATAACGTCAGTCACTGATGTAATATTGCTCTCAAGTCACCTACCATACATTGTTTTTCAACATATCTTTATTTCACGTAGTTTTAAACACTTCTTGACATGCATTGCAGAAACGGTGCCACTTCTATGCACCCAGGAAACACTGTTAATTTGGTAAGCAAGTAGCATCCTTAGAAACATCTTTATTACGAGGGTTCTCAAAACCTCTCTACACGCCTTGCAAAAGGAGTGCCCCTCCCTCCAGGGATATATTACTTTTCTCCACAAAGAATGTGTTAATAAGTGGTGTTTCAGAAATGATCTTATTATAGTGTTTAAAACACTTTTGTACATGCTTTATAGAACTGGTATAACCTCCTTTGACTGACATAAAACTGTTCTAAACACAGCAAATAAGCGTTTCTAGAAATCGTTTTTATTACAATTGGCCTTAAACACTTCTCTACATGAATTGCAGAATGGGTGACAGGTCCTTTCTTTCGTGTAAACAATGTTTTCAATACAGCATCAGGTAGCATTTTTAGAAATGTCTTCTCATTAGTGTTCTTTCACTTCTCAACATGTGCTACAGAGTGGGTGCCTCTTTCATTCACTGATATATAATACAGTTCTCTATGCAGCCAGCAAATAGCATTCACAGTAATATCTATTTACTTTATTATAGCTATTAAACACTTTTTTACATGATTTGCTGAATAGGTATAAATTCCATTAAATGATATAATACTGTTCTCAAGACAGCAAATAAGGATTGTTACCAGACACAGCTTTATTACAAATACGCTTTTAAATTTCTCTACATGCATTGCCACATGGGTACCACTACCATTCACTGCTTTAACACTGTTCTCAATGTAGCAGCAAGTAGCACTCTTAGAAACATCCTTATTACAAGTGTTCCTTTTTTTTTTGGGGGGGGGATAGCTATTATTGCCTTAGATGCTTCTTTAAAAACTGAAGTATAGTTGATAATGTTGTATGTTTCAGGTGTACAGCAAAGTGATTCACTTATACATACATATATATCTATTTTTTTCTAGCTTGTTTTCCCTTACAGGTTATTATAAAATACTGAGTGTAGTTCCCTGTGTTATACAGTAGTTCCTTGTTGTTTATCCATTTTATACATGCAGTGTGTGTGTAAATGTTAATCCTCAACTCCTAATTTATCTCTGCCTCTACTTTGGTAACCACAAGTTTGTTTTCTATGACTATGAGTGGATCTATTTCTGTTTTATATATGTTTCATTTGCATAATCTTTTTAGATTCTACATATGTGTTATCATATGATAGTTGTCTTTGTCTGGCTTACTTCACTTAGTTTGGTGGTCTCTAGGTCCATCCATGTTGTTGCAAATGGCATTGTTTCATTCTTTTTTATGGCCGGGTAATATTCCATTGTATATATGTACCACATCTTTACTCATCTGTTGATGGATACTTAGGTTGCTTTCATGTTTTCACTATTGTAAGTAGTGCTGCTGTGAACAAATAGGGCACATGTATATTTTCAAATTATGCTTTTCTCTGGATATATGCCCAGGAATGGGATTGCTGGATCATATAATCGTTCTGTTCTTAGCTTTTAAAGGAATCTCCATACTGTCCTCCATAGTGGTTTACATGTTCTTAAACACACTTCTTCATGCCTTGTAGATGGAGTCACTCCCATCCACCAGTGTACATTGTTCTCAATAAAGAAAGCAAGTACCAACCTTAGAAACATTTTTGTGTGTGTGTGTGTGCAAATGTTCTCAAATACTTCTCAATGCATTGACTTCTCAATTCCATTGACTGTCACATGCATTGCAAAACCTGTTCCATTCACACATATAACACTGTACTCAAAGCAGCAGCAAGTAGTTTCTTAGAAAAATCTTTATTACAAGCATTCCCAAACATTTCTGTACATGCAGTGCAGAATGGGTATAACCTCCATTCACTGATATAACGCTGTTCTCAATGTAGCAAGTGTTAGTGTTCTGAAAAATTTGTTTAAGACAAGTGTATTTAAATACTTCTGTATATGCATTGTTGATGCCTAGAACTGCCACTCACTGATAGAAACTGTTCTCAACTCAGCAAGCAAACTGTAGTTTTAGAAACATCTGTACTATAATTGTTCTTAATCTCATCTCTCTATGCACTGGAGAAAGGTTATAAGCTTCGTTCACTGATATAACACTGTTCTCAATGCTGCAAGCAAGCAGTTCTCAGAGAAGTTTTTATTACCAGTGTTCTAGGTGGTGTGGCACATCTCTTTTTCTCTCCCTTTTAATTAACAACTATTTGGATATCCTTAACCAAACAGAAGTGCCTCTGCACATCACATTGTACCTGGATATCCAGGAAGTTCTTACATATCAGATCTCAGTCATGGAATCCAAAGGAATTGGCAAGCCACTCCCACCCCTATGCCCTGGGATTGGGTAAGAAGGGAGCTGGTTAGTACAGAAGTAGGTGGGTTACTCATGGGCAATAAAGAATTTGAGGAGGGCCAGTTTGGCTCAGATGGTAAAGAATCTGCCTGCAAGGCAGGAGACCGAGGTTTGATCCCTGCGTTGGGAAGATCCCTGGAGAAAGGAATGGCAACCCACTCCAGTATTCTTGCCTGGAGAGTTCCATGGACAGAGGAACCTGGTGGGCTACAGTCCATGGGGTCACAAAGAGTCAGACATGACTAAGCGACTAAAAAAGTCTGCCTAAGGGGAGTTCTGTGTCATGCCATCAGTGTGGGGTAGAGTTTGGATGTAGAGGAAAGGGTAGCACTTGCCAAGGGAGCCTCCTTCCCCATGGCAAAGAGGTAAAAGCCTGGGCTTCCCGCAGCTGCAGCAGCAGCAATGTCTCAGGCAGAGTAGTTTGAAAGCAGCCTTTTGATGGAGGATAGGTAAAGTGAAAATGGTGAGTGACTGCCTGGCTCCTCCTGTTGGGCAGGTTGTGCTTGGAGGACCTTATTTCTTTCCCGCAGCACTGGCTTTTCTGAGGCGGGACCTCCATGATGGGGAAGGGAGAAGAAAGGAAGCACGTGATAACATCTGTGGGCTTTAACCATGCAGGTCCTGCTGGCTGCTTCAGGACTTCAGCAGGACCACCCACACACCTCTGGGGAGGATGCACTGGAAGATCTCCCCCGGCCCCGCTGGCGTCTCAAAGCTTCAAGCGCGAAACCCACCCGTCTCTCCCGCTAGCCCCTGCTCTCAACTCTGCAGCCAGCTCCTCCAGTGTGCTCCCAAGTGTGGCAGTGAGAATAGGTTAGGTAATCCGAATACTCTCAGAAAGATGGACCAGGGTCCGCGGACAAGTGAGAATCAACAAACTGAAGCTATAGTGCCACCTTCTGGAAGACAAAAGAGAGGTTTCCTGCAGCCAGCGCGGTGAGTTATGAGTAAAAAGAGGAAGCGCAGAAGGAAGAATTCTACCCCAAAAGAGAACGAGAGTGGAGCAAGTCTACCCCTTATAAACCTAGGATCCCTGGAGAAGCAACACCAAAGAACAGTACCTCATCAAAGATAACCAGTAAAGAGACTTCAAACGCTAAAGCAGCAATACAGAAACACAAAGAACTTTAAAAGTCGAGGAAATACACCATCACCAAAAGGTATCAACAGTTCTCCAAGAGCTGAGCCCAAAGTCCCAGCACACTGCAATCTATCCGATAAAGAATTCAAAATAGCGGTACTGAAGAAATTCAATAAGCTACAAAAAGAATTAAAACAGCTCAGTGGGACTTTCCTGGTGGTGCAGTGGATGAGAACCCACTGGCCAATGCAGGGAACACGAGTTTGATCCCTGGTCCAGGAAGATTTCACATGCTCCGGAGCAACTAAGCCTATGTGCCTAGAGCCCACAAACCGCAGCTGCTGAAGCCCGTGAGCCTCGAGTCTGTGCTCCACAAGAGAAGCCACCGCAATGAGAGGCCCACACACTGCAGTGAAGAGTAGCCCTTGCTCACTGAAACAGAGAAAGCCTGTGCAAAAGCAACAGACCCAGCGCAGCCAAAAACAGCTCAGTGATACTAGGAAAAAGATACATGAACAAAATGAGTTACTTATGAAAGACACTGAAAATATAAAAAAAGGGCCAAACAAAAATTCTGGAGTTGAAGAATTCAGTAAATGAGTTGAAGAATGAAATAGCATCTGTAGTAAAGCAGAGGGAAGATAGAATAAATGACTTACTTAGAAGAAAGGAATTTTGAAATAAAGAGTTATACCAGGACAAGGATAAAGAATAAAAATGAGGGGAGGTGGGCCTTCACTGGTGGATTGGTGGTAAAGAATCCACCTGCCAATGCAGGAGACACAGGTTCAATCCCTGTTCCAGGAAGATCCCACATGCCTCGGAGCCACTAAGCCCATGCACCATGACTATTGAGACTGTGCCCTAGATCCTAGGATCTGCAACTACTGAGCCCTCACGGCCTGGAGTTTGTGCTCCACAATTAGAGAAAGCCCATGCAGAAACAAAGACCCAGCACAGCCAAAATTAAATTATTATTTTTATATGAGGGGAGAGAACCTATATGTTCTGTGCGATTCAATCAATAGGGAATATATTTGAATAATCATGAATCCAGAAATTTGTAGTTTGTGGGTTCTTTTATTGTTTTAAATAAATATTCGCTTACACACCTAATTTCTATATTCCTTTCCTTGAAGGACCACCTTCCACAAAATGGATAAGCTGGAGGTCCCTGCAAATGCTAGATCCAAATCTTGGGCTTCAAGGTTAACCACCCTTTATAAATACAATCCTTCCTCAATTTAAATACAACCCTTCCTCTGACACTCCTGCAAAAACATCTTGGCAATACCAATCAATCATCACTGAGAAAATACAATCTTATATTATTTTTATTTATGCTGTCTGTTTTCCATCTTGCTAGCTAGTCTGCACACCCCATTATGAACCTGCTCATCCAGTCACTTGTGCATTGAAGAAACAACTCCTGGATCTGTCACTCCTTCATCGTTCTTCCATAGACCCAGATTTCCTAAGTCCAAGGTTATTAGCTGCCTAGGAGATGCCTGCTATTTGATAATGATTGTGACGATACTCATCCTGGGCTTTAAAAAAGCCCCCCTTCCAAATTCACTTTTGATGTCTCAAACTCCTCCTCTCTCAGGCCTCTATCCAGAACTAGGAGTGACTGTCTCTCCCCAAACCTACTGGGTGTTTTAAAGATCAGTGAAATTGATCTATCAAACATGTTGAAATCCAGAAACTGCTGCCAAGGAAATGTGAGTCAGAGCCCCCAAGACTGTTTCTTCACTTGGAATTTCCTGCCACTCTAAAGTAATGATTCTTTCAACAGAGAAACCAACCCAAGTGTTTTCCCACTATTGTTTGAGTCTTGGGAGGTCAGGCCCAGGTGTGTAGGAGCCTCTATGACACACCTTGAGGTGGGGGCAGGCTTGGGCTGCAGTTTTGCTACCTCACTGGCCAGTGGGACAATCAATCCCAGCAGCCTGACCCAATCAGAGAGTGGGCAGGGTGCTCTGAGCAAGCAGCCAAGGGCTGATTCAACAAAGATGCTTAGAATCTTTAGCTGGAAGTCCTTGCCATTCTGAGAACACAAAGTCACCACAGGATTCTGAGTAGGAGAACCAGCTGTTGTCACAAAGAACCCAACAGTAATTTCCTGGTGTAAATAATATGCTACCATTTCTGTGTTGTTTTTTTTTAAAGGGACAGAATAACATGTGGCAGAATTCATTTTTGTTTGACTGTGGTTGGACACAGAAGACACTAATTTAAACATTATGCTAGTGAAAGAAGCCAGGCACAACTGATCATGCTGTGCTGTGCTTAGTTGCTCAGTTGTGTCCGACTCTCTGCGACCCCATGGACTGTAGCCCACCAGGCAGCTCTGTCCATGGGGATTTTCTGGGCAAGAATATAGGAGCGGGTTGCCATGCCCTCCTCCAGGGAATTTTCCCAACCTAGGGATCGAACCCAGGTCTCCCACATTGCAGGCGGATTCTTTACCAGCTGAGCTATGGGGGAAGCCCCACAATAGGCCATACATTGTATGATTCCATTTATACGCAATGTTAAGAGTAGGCAATGTTAACATATGCTTATATTGCATGTAAGTTATATGCAGTGTTAACTTATATGCTTATAAAATGTTAATTTATATGCAATGTTAAGAACCGTGAACTTCCAGATGTTCAAGCTGGATTTAGAAAAGGCAGAGGAACCAAAGGTCAGCTTGCCAACATCCGTTGGATCATTGAAAAAGCAAGAGAGTTCCAGAAAAACCATCTATTTCTGCTTTATTGATTATACCAACGCCTTTCACTGTATGGATCACAACAAATTGTGGAAAATTCTGAAAGAGATGGGAATACCAGATCACCTGACCTGCCTCCTGAGAAATCTGTATGCAAGTCAAGAAGTGACAGTTAGAACTGGACATGGAACAGACTGATTCCAAATCAGAAAAGGAGTACGTCAAGGCTGTATAATGTCACCCTGCTTATTTAACTTATATGAGGAATACATCATGCAAAATGCTGAGCTGCATGAAGCACAAGCTGGAATTAAGATCACTGGGAGAAATATCAATAACCTCAGATATGCAGATGACACCACCCTTATGGCAGAAAGTGAAAAAGAACTAAAGAGCCTCTTGATACAAGTGAAAAAGGAGAATTAAAAAGTTGACTTAAAACTCAGCATTCAAAAAACTAAGATCATGGCAACCGGTCACATCTCTTCATGGCAAATAGATGGGGAAATGGTGGAAACAGTTATAGACTTTATTTTTGGGGGTTCCAAAATCACTACAGATGGTGACTGAAGCCATGAAATTAAAAGACACTCCTTGGAAGAAAAGCTGTGACCAACCTAGACAGCATATTAAAAACCAGAGACATTACTTTGACAATAAAGGTCCATCTAGTCAAAGCTATGGTTTTTCCAGTAGTCATGTACAGATGAGAGAGTTAGACTATAAAGAAAGCTGAGTGTCAAAGAATTGATGCTTTTGAACTGTGGTGTTGGAGAAGACTCTTGAGAGTCCCTTGGACTGCAAGGAGATCCAACCAGTCCATCCTAAAGGAAATCAGTCCTGAATATTCAGTGGAAGGACTGATGCTGAAGCTGAAACTCCAATACTTTGGCCACCTGATGTGAAGAACTGACCCACTGGAAAAGACCCTGATGCTGGGAAAGATTGAAGGCGGGAGGAAAAGGGGACAACAGAGGATGAGATGGTTGGATGGCATCACCACCTCAATGGACATGAGTTTGAGTAAGCTCCGGGAGTTGGTGATGGACAGGGAACCCTGGTGTGCTGCAGTCCATGAGGTTGCAAAGAGTCAGACTGACTGAGCGACTGAACTGAACTGAAGAGTAGGCAAATCCATAGAGAAAGAAAGATTAGTGGTTGCCAGGTGTAATGTTCAGGCCACTGAAGATGGCTGTTTGCTTGCTCCCTGTACATCCCCTGCTTACCTGGGCCCTGCTGCACTCACAGGACTATACAATCCTCTTAATTATAGGGCTTAATTAGTGACTGCTTATGTGCTTGCCTCCTGCCCAGCCCTGGTTTCCCTGGTAACTGATAAGCCAACCTGACGTCAATTCCCCCTATAAATGGCAGCGTCTCCCGAGTAGCAGAGTGGCTGCGGTGTCCTGCCTGTCCTCTGCTGCATATGGTGGGATATCCCTCCAGGACATTTTGATTCGGTCATGTAAGAGCCCCTGTCCAGTAAGCTGTTGATGTCTCTGTCACTTGTTCCTGGGCTCTTTCTATGGTCTTAAGCTTGGGCCCATACAAGACTTGCAGGCCTGCAGGGTGCAACCAGCCAGGAAGCTGAGGAAACTCCCGCTGAGTGCCAAGATGTCGGTAAATAAGGATGGGAAACAGAGGATTGTGGGGGAAATCCTGAAGTGACCATCCACTAACACGTGAGACCTGTAAGTCTAAGTCTCTTTCCAGTTTTAAAGTAACAGCCCTCAGCTCATGGACCTTCTGACTGCCCAGGATGGCTGGTGGATACAGACAAAGCACAAGGACCTGGATTATCTATGTTATCTGTTTGGGTAAGACAAGCCTACCCCCGACCCACCACCCCTGAGCAATTACAGACACATGCTTTAAGGATATTAACTCAGGGACAGGCTTGTGAACTGGACATGGCCAGTCACCCAGAAGGGGGCCTGAGGCAACGGCAAAATAGTAAGAGTATTCTTTGACTTCTGGTCCCAGCTGGAAGGGGGCAGGCAACGATATGGCAGGATGGGCCAGCTATATGGATCTATAGTGCCTTACAACAGGTGCAAGACATTACAGAAGGTCTACGCAAGACATTGTGCAATGCAAAAAACCACTGTTCAGGGTCTAGAACAGCTGTGTGTGATGTACAGGACCCCCGTGGACATCAACAGTGACCAAGGAACCCAGTTTTCTGACCATGAAGCTCAGGAATGTGCTGATAAAAATAATATACGCTGGTATTTTCACCTGCCTTATGACCCCACTGCTGCCAGGCTAATGAAAGGATGAATAGACTATTTCATAGAGAACAAAACCCTCTTTCAATGTGTGGACAAGGAGGCTAACTCAAGGGTGGCTCAGACAGTAAAGACTCTGCCTGTAATGCAGGAGACCCAGGTTTGACCCTGAGTTGGGAATATCCCCTGGAAAGGGGAATGGCTACCTTCCTCTCAGTATTCTTGCCTGGAGAATTCCATGGACAGAGGAGCCTGGTGAGCTACAGTCCATGGGGTCACAAAGAGTTGGACACGACTGAGTGACTAACACTACGATCTCGAACACTCCAGAAACAGTTGTCCCTGTGGCTCGGTCATGTTAACCCAGAGGCAACTAGTCAACACCATCCAAGTTCAACTGTTGCCCACAGAAGGGCCATTGCCAGTCATGGATCAGGAGAGCACTTTGCTTTTGCCTTGGCCACAGGACCTACCCCCAGGGGAACACCTTGTAAAATGGCCTGGAACTGACAGGTAAGTCCCCCGTGGTTTGGGTTTGCTGCCTGGTAGGGAATAGGATTCACAGGGGGCTTACAGATCTTACCCGTCTTCTACTTGGCCCTACCTGAGCACTCTTATATCATCCTTGTGATCTGTGGTTATACTAGCTGTCC
This sequence comes from Redunca redunca, assembly GCA_006410935.1. Taxonomy (NCBI): domain Eukaryota; kingdom Metazoa; phylum Chordata; class Mammalia; order Artiodactyla; family Bovidae; genus Redunca; species Redunca redunca. Next base: position 168,937 of record SJYQ01011211.1, on the reverse strand, counting down.
TGAATTCAACACTAGCTATAGGGACTGGGGATGGGTGGGCAGTATGGTATTGCAGGCTGGGACAAAAGCCACAGGCAGGGTGGTGTTATCTCAGGATGCTGTCACTGCTTGTATTTTGCTTAATGGTCATGATCTCCCCTGTACTGTGTCTATTAAATGTCTTGTAGTTCATCCCTAGTCTGAGCAGGGGGATCTGTTTGCAGACTGGGTTGCAGGGGTGACCTTGCTGTGAACTGAGTCTCATTGCTGGGTCAATGCTGAGGTGCTGTTGTCATCCTCCTCTGGACTTCCATGCAAAATTGCCCCGATAAGCATCTGCTTCCAAAGTTCGCTCATATCTTCATGAATCACTATTAATATTTTTAGCATACTAGGTCTCTTTCTCTTGGTACTATCTAGCTGCTTTTGTCTGTATTGCATTTTGGTATTTGGTTGCAGCGACCCTCTACCTACTTGACCTCAGAGATATTACGGGAGAGGGATGGGCCAAGATTGTAAGGGTCAGGCAAAGTGTGTTGCGGTGGAGTGTATGGTCAGGCCACTCAAGATGGCTGTTCTCTTGCTCCCTGTACACCCCCTGATTGACCAGGCCCAACTTCACTCACAGGACTATCCAATCCTCCTAATTATAGAGCTTAATCAGTAACTTATGTGCCTGATTATGTGCTTGCCCCTTACCCCAGCCGATGGTTTCCATGGTAACTGATGAGCCAACCTGATGTTCATTCCCCCTATAAATGGCAGCCTCCTTCTCCAGGTAGTGAAAATTATTGCCATGTCTGACCCGCCGCTGGCTGTGCATGGTGGGGAGTTCCTTTAGGACCCTTTGCTTCAGATGAGTGAGGTCCCCTGTCCAATAAGGCACTGATGTCTGTTGCTATCTCTAGGTTCTTTTTTCAGTCCTGTGGTTGGGCAATTATGAGGCTGGCAGGCCTCTGGAGTGCAGCCCAACACCAGGAAACAGGGAAGGGAGGACTGAAGCATGACTCCTTAATGGGTACAGAGTTACTTTCTCGGATGGTTTGGAACTGGATAAAGGTGATGGTTGCACAACAATGCAAATGCACTTCATCCCATAGAACCATACATTTTTAGGTGGTTAAAATGGTAGGGGCTAATTTCAACATCTGTCACCTTCATGCACCCCACTCCAGTACTCTTGCCTGGAAAATCCCATGGAGGGAGGAGCCTGGTAGGATGCAGTCCATGGGGGGTCGTGAAGAGTCAGATACAACTGAGTGACTCCACTTTCACTTTTCACTTTCATGCTTTGGAGAAGGAAATGGCAACCCACTCCAGTGTTCTTGCCTGGAGAATCCCAGGAACAGGGGAGCCTGGTGGGCTGCCATCTATGGGGTCACACAGAGTTGGACACGACCGAAGCGACTTAGCAGCAGCAGCAGCACCTTCATGACAGCAGACGGGAGAAAATGGGTAGAAGCAGACAGGAATGAAGGGAAGTTTCTCATCGTGTAGCTGCTGATACTTTTGATTTCTGGAACTTAAAAACCAACTCATCCTTCTCAGCCTGCATGGATGTCACATCGATTTCAATATTTTGACAAGCTATTTAAATATGAGTACCACTTCCCACTCCAGTGTTCTTGCCTGGAGAATTCCATGGACAGAGGAGCCTGGCGGGCGATAGTCCATGAGGTTGCAAAGAGCTGGACGTGACCAAGCACAATGTGCAAGGCAGAAGACCTGCCAAGTGGAGCTGCCCTGCAATCTTTGTTCCCCACCTCTCTCCCTGGCACACAGAAAGGCAGAGAGTGGGTTCAGCACTCTTTCTGTGAATGCAGATTTCGCCATTGGAGTCCCATGGCTCTCCCTTTTCCCCAGCTGTCAAGCTGAAGAGAGACCAGCTTTCCCTGCCTCTCTTTCTGGGCATCATTCTCTCACCAGGCCACCTACCCATCCCCCCTCCTTGCCAAGCATTTTGCTAATTACTTGTGATGGATTCCAGCTTCTCCCACATCCAAAGTATCTAGCCCAAGAAGTCTGCTCTTGAGTGGCTGACAAACCCCTGTCTCCTCCTTCCAACCCTGACAGCTTCCTTCTGAAGGCACTTTTATGGTGGGGCACCACATGTATACAGCTGGTGGTGGGCTGCCCTTCCTGGTCCTTTGTTCCTTATGAGCTTTCAGCTCAGCTCAGCCTGGTCCTTCCTTTGAAATTACAGCTTCTTCAAAGAACTGTTTTGTACTCCCTTTTTTCAAGGATGAGGTTACCCACTCTGTAATCCAGGCAAGCATCTCAGTTTTAAGTTTTAGTTTCTCCTGGAAATCTGAGTCGAGTTCCCTGATGTGAACAGGAGTCCAAGGTCCCTGGAGATCTTCAACACCTGTAACATCCTCCCTTGATCTGTGAGCTGCTGAAAACTAGTCCTCCACCCTAGAGCAGCACAGTAACAAGGCTAGCTAGGCAGGCAGCAGACTAGAGGTGGGTTAGCATTGGTTGGATAAGTCTCTCATGCCCCCAAGTGGAAAGAATGAGATATGGACTGACTACCTCGAAAAGAAAGTGCCATTAAGTGGGCTCTTGACTCTGGCTGCAGTTCCCTTACAGGGTACAGGTGGCCACTGCTGTGGGAGCTTTCTATCCATGTGAAGAAATCTGCCTTAGGCTCAGGAAGGAGGTACAAGGATTAGGCAGTGAACACACTTTCTGACATGCTTTTCTGTAGCTGTGCCCTCTTCTCAGCAACTCTGCCTTCTTGCCTAAGTTTTCCTCCTACCTCATACTGAGCCTAAACTTTCTAGATCCTAAGATAAAGTGAAAGTGAAGTCGCTCAGTTGTGTTTGACTCTTTGCAACCCTGTGGACTGTAGCCTACTAGGCTTCTCCGTCCATAGGATTCTCCAGGCAAGAATACTGGAGTGGGTTCCTTCTCTAGGAGATCTTCCCAACCCAGGGATCGAACCCGGGTCTCCCGCATTGGAGGCAGACACTTTAACCTCATTCCTGGGCCCTAGTTACAGCCTCTTGATATCTGATCTCCACTGTTTCTCATTCAGTTCAGTCGCTCAGTCATGTCCAACTCTTTGCGACCCCATGGACTGCAACACACCAGGCTTCCTTATCCATCACCAACTCCTGGAGCTTTCTCAAACTCATGTCCATCAAGTCGGCGATGTTCTCATTCTTTCAGAGGCCTCTCTAATCTCCATAGACATGTCCCAAATTACCTTTCTGTGCAGGTCAGCTCTGTTGATCGAGATTCAGCAAAGAGTTCTTGGGGTTTACTTTTTTATGGAAGATACTTCAGCTATGGTTCAGTGTGTCACTTCTGTTTCTTTACTATAACTCAGCTGTCATCACGTGAAAGCCTCTTTCTCTCCCAGGCGGGAGACTCTCTTTCAGTCACCTGCCTGGGGAGAGCACATGGGTCCCAATCCCCTTCTCAGGTTTCATCAGCCCGAGATGCAGCTCAACTCGTGTTACTTTCTTGCTCATAGTCCTCCTGCAAGGAATGAAGATGATCTGGTTTCCTATCCCTTCTCTTAAGATGTGGAAACAGAACCCCAGAGACATTGACCTTTTTTTTTCAAACCAAGGTTGCAGCTCCCTTTAGCGAAGTTCCTGGGGCTGCAGCCAGCCTTCTGCCACTCTCCTGAGCTTCCACCCTCTCTCACCCTGGAGTCTTCCAGGTTCAGCCCCTTCCTGCCTCTTGGCCTGGTCTCCCACCATGCTCTTCTGTGCTATCAAATTGCGTGGCTGACTTTCCCCTAACGTTCCTTGTTCTCCTACTTTGTTATTGGGCTTACCCCAATGCTGCTTCCTCCTAGAATTCTCACACACAAGTGCTCCCTCCTCTGGGGTCCCTTGGCTTCAGGCTGCCTGTCCCAGGACATGAAACTCTCAAGCTGGCATGAACCCTTCCCTTGTAAGCTGTCAGCATCCAGAGGCTGAGTCTTCATCACTGCACTCTTCCTGGAGCCCAGTACCAGCAGTGTTCACATGGTGCAGATCTCTCAAACATTGTGTTCAGTCACCAAGTTGTGGCCAACTCTTCATGACCCCATGGGATACAGCACAACAGGCTTCCCTGTCCCTCACCATCTCCCGGAGTTGGCCCAAGTTCATGTCCATTGAGTCAATAATGCCATCTCAAACATAGCTAAATACAAACGAATGAATCTTGGACGCATACTGGAACCAGGAAGTTACAGTGAACTTTGGGAAGTGTGTTCTAATTGCCCACTGTGATTTCCAGACTGTAGTTTGGACTTTATGACAGTGGCTTTACCTTTTACCTTGACATGAGTGGGTTTGTGGGGACTGAACAGAAAAGTGCAGCCAGAGGGACCTAGAGCTCAACACTGGGCTCCCTCACCCAGAACAGGAGTCGGCAAATCTTCGCCGTAAAGGGCCAGATGGTAAATATTTTCAACTTCATGGGTCATACAACTACTGTCACAATGACTCAACTCTGTTGCTGAAGCATGAAAGCAACTGTGCCCACTACATCAACGAATGTGACTGTGTCCCCACCAACCTTTACAGTCAGTGAACCCCAGATGTGGCCTGCAGGCTGTACATGGCTGACTTAGATGAGGGAACCTGGCCATGTGGCTTAAATTCTGAGTCTGTTTTATCATTTGTTAAAAAACTTGAATGAAAAGTCCTTGTGTGGAAATGACAAGAGAAAGTGAACTAGGGGAGGTAAAACTCTTAGCACCAGGCCTGCAGCATCATGCTTGCTTCAGTTCTGTTCAGTCACTCAGTCGTGTCCGACTCTTTGCGACCCCATGAATCGCAGCCTGCCAGGCCTCCCTGTCCATCACCATCTCCCGGAGTTCACTCAGACTCACGTCCATCAAGTCGGTGATGCCATCCAGCCATCTCATCCTCTGTCATTCCCTTCTCCTCCTGCCCCCAATCCCTTCCAGCATCAGGGTCTTTTCCAATGAGTCAACTCTTCGCATGAGGTGGCCAAAGTACTGGAGTTTCAGCTAGTCAGTAATAATTCATATGATTAAATGTCAGCCAAAGAGACTTCCCAATGTCAGCAGATCATTCTCATCCCACAACTTAAAAAATTAAAGAAAGAAAAGCTAGGCTTAAAGCCACTTGGAATTAACAAAAGTAACTTCAGATACCAGAACCTATTCCATCCAGGGCAGTGCTGGCCTCAGGCCTGGCTGGATACAGTTTTGCACATGTTCTTTCTTCTGCCTGGAATGTCCTGCCCTCCCTCGCTTGCCTGTGCCTGCGGCGAGTCCTTGTCAACCTCCAGGCTTCAGCATGTTCTTTCGGGAAGCCTTCCCTGACTTCTCACTCAGAAAATCTTCTCCCTACACAAGCTTTTTTTAAAAAAAAAATATTTATTTGGCTGTGCCTGATCTTAGTTGTAGCACACAAGAACTTTTAGTTACGGCATGTGGGATCTAGTTCCCTGCTCAGAGATCGAACCCAGGCCCCCTGTCTTGGGAGCATGAAGTGCTAGCCACTGGACCACCAAGGAAGTCCCTATCCTATTTTTCAGATTCTACTTGTGGTTTCTTCTGTGAGGAGCTGTGATTGGAGGGCTGAGTGCAGCCTTCGGAGAAAGGAGTATCTGGGAAAGGCGTCAGTGGGGAGTGGCCGCGGTGGGGTGGGAAACCAGGATGGTTCCAGATGCCCCGGAAGGCGAGGGCAGCTGTAAATGGAAGAGTAAGACCAATGCTCTGTCTTCTCTCTCGCCTCTGTTTTCTCCCGTCTCCTCTTCCTTCTCCCTCTGCAGTTCCTTCCAGTTAGTACAATGAATGAATGTTTTCATCTTGGATCTCTTGACCAAACACAAAACAAGCTGGAGGTCAGTGGTTATCAATATCAATTAGTAATCACATAGCCCAAGATAAACACTGTTTTCTGGACCAGGTTTAGCAAGGCTGCTCTGAACCCTCTGCTCAACTAGACCTCAACCTTCTGGCTTCCTCATCTGTCTTTCCATTGCCTGGTTTTAGCAAGAATTCTAATAAATTCCTCAATAGCTGATCAGATTCCTCATCCCTCACCCTTCATATCTGATCTTGCCAGCCTGCCTTCGGCAAGAATCATCTCAAGTCAAAGTAGTCGAAAACCCCCTCACACCTCTCAGTGATGTTTCCTCTCAGTGATTTTTCATCCACTGACCTGCTCATAGCTATAAATCCCCACTTGCCCACGCTCTGTGCAGAATTGAGTCCTGTCCTGAACTGAGGTCTCTCTTCCCCTTTTGCAACTGTCCTGAATAAAATCTGCTTCTACCACTTCACTGTCCAGCTCTGGTCTTCTTTGATACCCACCCTACTTCCAGTATCAAATAGGGCCAGTATTTTGAAACAGTCAAGTTAAGAAGCCCAAATGGGAGAGACTACAGCACTGTATTTTGGTCATCGAATCTGTAACACTTACCTCATGCTAGATGCAGCTGAGCATACAAAAACAGATACCGTACTTCCTGGCCTTGAGCACCATTGATGTGGATAATAAAACAAGAGAACCAGTGGGCCAATATTTATTACAAATTATTTTATGTGGCAAATGAAAGAACCGTAAGGATTTTTTTTTTCAGATTTAATGTATTTGTCTGCTTTACCAACTAAGGTGATGGAGTGATAGAAACAGAGTTTGCCTCCATCTCACAGATTCCAAAATAGTTAAAGCTCACAAAGGCAAGTAGGGACTAGGAACAAACTGAGAGAGACATTGGCAGAAGCAAGACTCTAACACCAATTTAGAAGATGCAACAGGGCCACCAGTGAAATGAAAGAGCAGCTTCCTGGGACTCCACTCTGCTTCAAGGTCAGCAGACAGTACTGGACAGGAGTCCAGAGGAGCCAAGGGCTGCAGCTACAAACACGCGTGGCTCCCCTGGCCACCTCCTCCTGGGTCTCCAGTCTCCTCTCCAGGCAGCCTTCCTAGTTCTCTACCTAAACCAGAAACCTAACCATGCACACCCTCGCCCCCCTGCTTTAAGTAACACAGCCTAATAACTCCCCAGCCCTTCACCTGGTCTACAGGGCCCACCATCAGATCTGCCTCCCTGGGACTCCCACTTCCAGACCCAGTGTCCCAGGGCACCGGCCAGGCTGTTCCTCACTGCCTTCTGTTCACCCTGCTCCCGGCCACAGTGCCCTCTCCTCTGACCTTCACATGGTTGACCTCTTCATCAACAGGACCTGGCATGGACATCTTCCCCAAACCCTTCTCCAGATGGCCAGGAGCACTCTGGACCTCTGGCAATGACTAGTTTATGTGACTTGCTTCCCTCTGGACATTGAGTTTTTGAAGGCAATGGCTACATCTTACTCATTTTTGGGATCCCCAGCACTAGGCATGATCACCCAGTTTGGCGGGGCAGGGGTGGGGGGCGTGTGGGTGGAAAGAAGGCTTTCCTGGTGGCTCAGATGGTAGAGAATCTGCCTGCAGTGCGGGAGACCTGGGTTCGATCCCTGGGTCAGGAAGATCCCCTGGAGGAGAGCATGGCAACCCACTCCAGTGATCTTGCCTGGAAAATTCCATGAATACAGGAGCCTGGTGGGCTACAGTCTACGGGTTCTCAAAGAGTGAGATACGACTGAGTGACCAAGACTTTTCCAAGGCAGGGAAGAGGGTTCAAGGCACTGTTTCTTGGTGATTTAGCGTATGAGTGGGGTTTAAAGGCTGGTTCTGCTGTTTACTATCTGGGTGACTTCATATAAGATTTTCAAAGATACTAAGGAAAACATATCTGATAACACTCATCTGGCAGGGCCACTGGGAAGCCTGCGTGAAACCAGGCATCTTAAAGCATTTAGCGCTGCTCAACCAAGGTTGGCTGCTTGTTTTTTTCATTCCCGTGGGAGCCCCCACTGGAGGCCCCAACATAGCTGGCGACAATAAGCAAATCCTGTTTACCCAAGACATGTTTAATGGTAAGAATAGAGAGAAAGGTCAGCTCTCGATAACGATCGGGCTCCGGGTTCGCTGAGCAGAGCGGCACTGCCCCTTCCCCTCACTGCTTCGCGCAGCAGTGTTTCTGGATCTCCCCTGCGAGCCACAGGCAGTGCAGGATGCGTTTCTTCTCGGCAGCCAGCTCCTCTTCCGAGAACTGGCCCAGGAGTTTCTGGACAAATATATTCTGATCTTTCAAGAAAATATTCTTATTGATGCCTACGTTGGGCATATTCTCCAGGGACCCAGATCTGAAGTGGAAGCTTAAACGTCTGTTTCGCTTTAGGCCAGGCGCTTTCTCTTCAATCCAGGTCAGAGGGCTGCGGAGGCGAGAGGCACAGTGTTAAATTCACTGAGGGCACATGGGTGCTTGCTGGCACCTGAGCACCCCCTGCTAGATCCTCACTGTGAGCCCATCTCTCCTGCAGCTGCCACATCCCGACCTCCACCAGCCTCCCAGAGGCCACAGTGACTGTTGGCAACTCTACTGACCAACGGTTCTTTTATTCAGTTTTGCCACCAGGCAGGGGAATCTGTGCAATGATTTTGGTGTGAATATCAGTTCATTATTCAGGACTTTCTACCCTGAGCCCTGAGGATGCAGACCTGAGGTTCTGGAGCAAACTGCTGTTTCCAAGTTTATGTGCATTTTTATGGGAAAGAATTCTCAGAGTGCTTTCATCCCATTTCAAAGAGGTCTGTGATCCCCCGCACATGCCAGAAAAGATACTCTCTGCCTGCTCGCAAAGCATTTGTTTCCATTTCACATGTGCCCCCCAGGTCAAGGCCAAGGTCAGCACTCATAAAAATCTCCAGTCCTAATGGGACATACCCCACTTCCCTAAAGTTTCTCCTTTCTCTGGGTTTATCTCTTCTGTCTTTATAGTAGATAATAATTGTGTTACCTGCTTAATCAGAAGAGAAGCCTAATTAGGCATTTGCTCTAAAGAAGCTTCACTGAATAATATGACAGCAAAAATACAAAATCTGCTTTAAAAAGTCTTCTAAAAACAATACAGCATTGATTTAAGGACTTTTACAAGAAAAAAAAAACCCATAATTCTTTCGCCTAAATAAAAACCTCTTCAGTTTGAGAAATCCTTTCAAGTATTTGTCTATAGTCAAGGCTATGGTTTTCCCAGTGGTCACGTATGGATGTGAGAGTTGGACTGTGAAGAAGGCTGAGCGCCGAAGAATTGATGCTTTTGAACTGTGGTGTTGGAGAAGACTCTTGAGAGTCCCTTGGACTGCAAGGAGATCCAACCAGTCCATTCTGAAGGAGATCAGCCCTGGGATTTCTTTGGAGGGAATGATGCTGAAGCTGAAACTCCAGTGCTTTGGACACCTCATGTGAAGAGTTGACTCACTGGAAAAGACTCTGATGCTGGGAGGGATTGGGGGCAGGAGGAGAAGGGGATGACAGAGGATGAGATGGCTGGATGGCATCACTGACACGATGGACGTGAGTCTGAACTCCGGGAGTTGGTGATGGACAGGGAGGCCTGGCGTGCTGTGATTCATGGGGTCGCAAAGAGTCTGACACGACTGAGCGACTGAACTGAACTGAACTGATGTGGCATATAAACCCTAAAGTATAACTAATTTTTGACTATGTTTATTTAAAAATATCATCCTACAGACACTGCTATGATGATTATTTTCGTCTGCATATCATGGACAACTGATTATATTTACTATTACATTTACAATTTTATTATTGCCAAATATTACTATCCATAATTTAATATGGATAGCCTGCATTCAAACTTTTCACACACATACACATAAGTTTTCCTTCCTTCTTCTGGGAACAAAGTTTCAGCAAGTCTTAAGAGGACTTGCTCTGGCTACTTCTCTTTGCCTTCCCGTCCTTACTTCTCCTACAGGGTTGAGTCAGGGTCAAGGACAAGGCAATCTGGTTGGACGGCTGTGATATGAACAGGGAAAGGGTTCAATCCTGAGCAGGCATCAGGGTCTTGTCTCCCATTACCACTCCTCGGATTCCTTCCCCCTTCCCCCCAGGGTGCAGTCAGGCAGGCCCAGGAAGGGCAGTTTAGACCAGTGTTGCTACCTTTTGTTTGTTCTCTGCCTCTAGAGGGATGGGACATAATAAAGCTAAATATATAGGTATGGGGGGACTTCCCTGGTGGCCCAGTGGTTAAGACTCTGTACTTCCAATGCAGGAGGCACGGGTTCGACCCCTGGCTGGGAAACTCAGGGAACTAAAATCCTACATGCTGTGCGGCATGGCCAAAAAACAAACAAACAAACAAACAAACAGATATAAGGTGAGAGGTTGCAAGAAAGGGGCCCAAACAGATCACTTAAGATTCTTTTGAGTGCTGCAGGAAGCTCAGGGCAAACGAACCCTCCCTTCAGCTTACCAAGACCTACACTAGAGAGTGAGTAAAATGTTTAAGAGAAAAATATGTGAAGTACACAAAGAGGGAACCATGCCAAAACCCACACATGCAGGGAAACATCAAGAGAGATGTGGACAGAGAAACTTCCTCCTTTTGTGGTCCCATCTGCTCAAAACTTGGTTATGCTGTTTCCTGTTCATATATATATGTGTGTGTGTGTGTATATATATATATAATTTTTGGCTGCACCATGCAGCATATGGATCTTAGTTCCCTGACCAGGGATTGAACCTCCGCCTCCTGCATTGGAAGTGGGGAGTCTTAACTACGAACCATCAGGGGGAGTCTCCCTGTTCACATATTTAAGTGAGGACATCAGCTGTTGGGACTTTACTGTCAATTAGAGGGGAGCTAAAGGTGCCCCCGGGTCCACCCATGTTCTGGGCTTGGACAGCTCTTAGCTCTAGGCATCCCGACCCAAACCACAAGCTTAGACTCAGATGGCTCCTCTGGTCCTCTCTGGAAACCTCCATGTGCAAATATCTGCATTCACCAGCCTGAGCTCTGATTACCTGCAAAAACGCTTCTTACTTCTCACCTTCCACAGGAAGGTGTATACCCACAGCCACATTCCTCTAGTCAGCACGTGTCTCAAGCATAGCAGAGGTGGCAATTTCTAAGAGTGTTCTTCTAACAGGACGAGGGGGTGGGGGGTGCACCTGGCTCTGGTCCCAGTCCTACCAACCAGCTTCAACAAGAGGACTGAACCGTGCACCTCTTCTATATAGGTTTGGGTTGAAAAAGTGTTTGAATGCTTATTTTTACAAAGTTTGAAAACTGCTAGTAAAATGGAAAGAACACAGGCTTGGAAGTGAGTTGCACTGGGTTTTCCTGGATGATCTGGGGCCTGAGGCTAACGATACCTACTTCACTGATAGGTAAGGATGAGGTAAAGATAAGGCCTGATGTGTTTTCAATGATATTCCTTTTTTGTGCCCTTCCTGTGCATTGTGGAGGAGAATGTGTGATCTTTCGAGGACTGCAGACAGGCTGCTTGAGCATGATTCTCACATAATCATTTATTAGCTGTGTGCCCTTGGCGAGTTTCTTAACCTCTCTGAGCCTCGGATGATCATAATTTCCCAAGTGATCATAATAATGCCCATTCCAGAGAATTGGTATAAACATTATATGAGAAAATCCTTATAAAAGAGCTGGGCCCTGGCACACTGTTGAGAACTCAGTAAATGTTAGCAAATACTAGCACTTTGTGCAACAGGGCTTCAGGCAATGACCCCGGTCTCACTGGTCCTTTTACTGTGACCTTTCAACGTGATGCCTCCCCACCTCCTCAACCCCTGCTGCAGCTCTGCTCTGTTCCACTATGTTGTTAGAAGGCGGCTCTAACTTAAGGAATTGTGTCTGCAAACAACTTGCAGAGGCTCCTAATATTTTAAAGACTTGTTATGAAGCTTTTTATCTTGAAGCATTGTTTGCTGGTAGAAGAGCTGCATTTCGTACCAGATGGGACCCATCATGATGCTGATTTCCCAAATGGACCAAGAGGACTTGGTTTCGAAAAACAACACATCAAGGATATTCGGGTAAAATCTGCAAACATTTAGTGATTATTTCTGGCATTGTGTTTTCTGTCATTTATGGACGTGCGGCAGTTTATGGAAGATGCTGGGAATCAAAGAGTATTACTACTACCCAACTGAAGAATTATCAGGGTGTGTAATGAACCAGGATCAAATGGAGGCTTTAGCAATGGAGGAACCAAGAGACACCACCTCAATATGATCGTATAGTCAACCTGAACATCTTTGTATTATTTTAAAGTCTCTTGAACATTTTTAAATGGGAAAAAAAAAAAGACTTGGTATGGAGAATAAAGAATCAGTATTTGGGGAACATTACAACAGTATGATGTGATAAAGCTGATAAAGAGCTGGGCATGATACAGGCAAACCGAGTACAATATTAATGGCAAGATCTAGGTGGTAGCTGTACAGATGCTCACTGCAGAGTTCTTTTAACTTCACCAGTGCCTGCAACTTTCACAATACAATGTTGGAATGAATGTAGGTCACGGATGTAACTGGACTTCTGCTCCTATATCTGATATTGTTCACTGTGTGGCTTAGGCAACCTGCTCATATCTGTGTGTTGTGTCTGAGTCCCTCTGTCATGTCTGACTCTTTGTGACCCCAGGGACTGTAGACCACCAGGCTCCTCTGTCCATGAAATTCTCCAGGCAAGAATACTGGAGTGGGTTGCCATTTCCTTCTCCAGGGCTCCCATAGGGAAAATTAGAATTGGATCCCTCAAGTCCAAGGGAGCTCCTGGGGGCATCTTCATTACTAGAGTGTTCCTCCTCTGTAAGGCCTTCTGACTACCAGACTGTTTAATTGTGGGCCATTTGGGGGCTCTTCTGATCTAAACATATCTAACATATCAGATCTGTATGCTTCTCTTAACCTTATGGGGTGACTAGGAGGAAGGCGTGAAGCAACGTAAGTGAGATTTTAGCACCTGTCTCACTGCAGAAGCAGATGGCTTTTCTAGAGTCAGGGGTGGGGGTCTAGGTCCCTGGGTCTCCCCGAATTCTCCCTCATGAACACACAAGGATGTCCTAATATTGCACCTCCCCACAGCTTTTCCCGACCTACCTTTTGTTCTCTGTCTCCAAGCACACGGTCATCTTCATATACTGGTCTTCCTTTCGCTCTTCCAAAGTGGCAGACACGAGAGAAAGCTCCCCGAAGAGGGAGACCAGCCAGGTCAGGCGAGAGATGCCACTGAATGCAGGGAAGCCAAACCGCTCTTCTTCCAATGGGGCAGCTGTGGGGAATCACAGACAAGTCGGGGACTGGAGGGGAAAGGCTGATGATTGGGGGGTGACAGGGAGCCAACAGACATGGCTGGGGATCAGAACACACAACGTTGCCTCATAGCGGGGGTATGCGAGGTGATTCTCATGGAGACTTTCAGAGAAACGTCTCCCTCTGCTCCTGCTTCTGAAATTCAGTTTGTTGGTAAAATAAAATATTTCATTGGAAATTGCAGGTTATCTGGCCCACAGGCTTCTAACATGTTTATATGTTGTGTGTGTGTGTGTGTGTGTGTATACACACACACACACACATATATACACACATATATATGTGGTATACACATATACATATATATTCTCTTAGTAACTTGAAGTAAAAGAAGAATTAACATATTTTAGTCCTGCAAGCCTATATTCCTATAAATATATAACTGTGTAAATTATAAGAGTGCGAAGGAATCGTGATAGCTGTGAAGAAAACAGTAATACCTATAGACTACATCAATATCAAGATAATTGATACAGTGGTGTTTTCTTAGACTTCAATATCTATCATCTCAGGTACATTCCAAAGAGGATATGGGTGAGAAACCTGGTCAAGATGTTACTCCCCTCTGTTCCCAGTCTAAATTTTAAATATAACTTCAGTTTATAAGATATCATATCTGTTACACTGATCTTTAAACCACAGATTTCTTGCAACTTGATACTGACTTAAAACAACTCATAATTATGAGTATGTTCTAAAGAAGATCACAAGCAAATCAAATAAAAAGGTAAATACTAGCAAACCAAGACTAAGTTTCACAGACTACATGGTTTGAAATCGCTAGGACCTAAGTGTCAAACTTACACAGGAAACACAGCTCCCTCTGGGCTGGTCACTGTCTGCTCCTGCTCTTTGCAGAGGACTGAGCAGCTGGCACAAATCTGAGCCCCAATGTCGTAACTGTTGGGTCAACTTTGTGAAGCTACCCACCTCTGAGCTTCATTAAAAAAAATCTGTATGACAGGGGTAATGAATACCCACTTTATGGGATTATCCTATGAATTAACATGAAATAATGCGTGTCACATACTTAGCACAATTCCTTGTGCAGACTGATGGTTATTATTTGTTGCCACAATGCTCATTAGATGGTCATTTTAAAGGATGAAGATGGATCTCAGCCTTGGAGAATGAACTTCTATAGTGGGGAAGAGAGCAGGGATGAGATAGTTAGGGAGTTTGGGATCGACATGTACACTCTGCTATATTTAGAATGAATAACCAACAAAGTCCTACTATACAGCACAGGGAACTCTGCTCAATGTTATGGCAGCCTGGCTGGGAAGGGAGTTTGGGGGAGAATGGATACATGTATGACTGAGCTCCTTTGCTGTCCACCTGAAACTATCACACATTGTTATATGGCTATACTCCAATATAAAATAAGGAGTTTAAAACATACAAGAAGGAATAAAATAAAGGATGAAGATGGATTCTGAAATGAGATTCCACTGTATTTTCTGGAAACTCGTGAAGAGATGAATTGTTTTCCCACTTAACAATGTCAGACTTTCCTTCCTGTAATGCAAGTCCTCAGGAAAGGTGGCCCAGATGCTTTAGGGTGCAGAGCTGGAGGCTCCAGCTTGTTAATTTCCTACTGCTAATGCCTTAGGGTACAGACAAATCTAAGGAGTCCGCCCAAAGGAGACTGCAGAGCTGGAAGTTTCAGCTTGTTCATTTTTTACTGCTAATGGAGGTGCTCCCAGAAAGACCAACATAAATGGCTGAATATATAGTAGATTGGATATTTTGGCTGCAGCTAATGTTCTGATAACTTGTTGGAGGAAGGAAGGGGCTATGCATATTCTATTTGCTGCATAGAGAAGTATAAAAATATTCTCTTCTCCAAGGAACCTTTTTCTCAGTCCTTTTTAAAAGAGAGCTTTCATTTTTAACCTGTAGAATATAATCTCCAATTCATCAGGATTTCATGAGAGAAGCTTCTGCCTAATCGATTGGGCCAAAAGTATAAATGTGCTTTAGATTTCTAACACATATTTTACCCAAGGCCCAGCAAGCAATCAAATCTCATTTGAGGAAAGAAGCAAAATATATATTTTTATTGTCTGTGGCTATTTGGGAAAATTAAATTGGCCCGCAGAGGCTCTTTGTCAGAAATGAATCCAAGCTCACATCCTAGAGAGCTAGGAAAGAACTCAGCCCCCCCACCTCACCCTGCCCTGACTCACCAGTTACACATGACCTGTGATCCCACCAAGGACTGACCTGTGAAGAGGAGAGACCCTTTCAGCAGGTCCTTCCCCACCACT
The DNA here is from genome assembly GCA_006410935.1 of Redunca redunca. Lineage (NCBI taxonomy): Eukaryota > Metazoa > Chordata > Mammalia > Artiodactyla > Bovidae > Redunca > Redunca redunca. Next base: position 153,521 of record SJYQ01011211.1, on the reverse strand, counting down.
TCTTTCTTCAGGAATGCAAACTCCTCCATCAAGAGTTCAACATGCTCCTCATGCAAGACTTTCCCTGTCATGACAAGGATGGAGTGAAAAAGGCAGTTATCATCAACTGTGTTATTTGTAGGATATACACATGAAATTATTAGGGGATCAGCTGGGAAACTTACTCTTATATGATTCAAGAAAAAGTAGTTCTCTGTACTGTATTATATTTACCATTCTTCTGTAAGTCTGTCATTATTTAAAATAAATAATTTTCAACAAAACAAATAGTGATAGCAACAAAAATATGAGAGTAAGCCAGAAACAGTCATGGATTATGAAATAAGAACTTCTTAGGAGAAAATGAAAGGGCAGCTTGCAATTAATGGACTTGAAGTCTTAACTCATTCATTTTCTCATACATATTTCAGCAGCTTTCTAAAATAACTAGTAATTTATGAAATTCTCAAGAACCATTTTGGCCTCATCTTTCAAAACAGGGTGTTTTGTCTATCTTAGAAATAATAAGTGTTTTTAAATTTGGGAGGAAAATGAGAAGTAAAAATACCATGATCCTATTTACCAGAAAGAACCACTACTGAGATATTGGTTTACTTCCCTTTTGTCATTCTGCTGTGAATTATTTTTCATGATTGTGATCATACGGTAGAAACAAAATTATTTTTAAAGTATAAATGTAAATTCACGTCATTGTAGAAAACGGAGAAAATGTGAACCAGCGTAAAGAAAAAAATGAAACCACTCAGAATGCTACCAGTTAATCATTGCTGCCATTTTGTTTCATTTGCCTCCTTTTCCCCCTCCTGTATATGTGACATGATGTTGACACTGATGTTTCAGCAGGTACAGGAAAGATCTCAGATCCTAGCTGAGAGATCATCGGGAAGGTAGTTTGGTAGTAGATAATCAACGTTACTGTGGGTATAAATGACCGACAGGACATGGGCACTAGGGAACTTTCTGGAATAATAAAAATGTTCTGTATCTTGACTGGAGTAATCATTACATGGGTATCTATACTCTGTCCAAATTCATTTAACTCTGCACTTAAAATCTCTGAATTTATTACAAGGAAATTCTATCTCAAGTTACAAAAATTCAGATAATCAGATGAACACCAGAATTATTATTCAATTTCTTCAGTGGCTTTGGTGTTAGCCTGTTCAGAGCTACTTTTGTAGAAGAAATAAAATGTACTTCTCAGAAATTCTTGTGTCATAGGGTTCGTGATTTGTAAATAGTTTAACCACCGATTCAAGTGCTAGAAAAGCTTATCTCACTCATTATTTAAATATGTCAGACTTGGCAAGCTATCCCATCTGATTGGTGAGGAAACAGATGGGGCTAGAGATTCATTTTATGTGTGCCCATGAAAACAAAAATATGATTTTCCATTCTATTTGTGATACTTAAAATGCAAACAGTACGCTTAACCAAGCAGTAGTAAACCATATGATACCCAATGCTGAAATGAGTCCTGGGTAGATATGTTGGAACAGTTATGATTCTTAGAAAACTCTTTCTTCTATGAAGATGAGATCTCCATCTCTATAATTCTACCCCCTACCAGCAGAAGCAATACAACATAAATTTATTTTCTCTTTCTATGGAGAGCTTTTAATATATCTTAATTTTTTTTCCTTTACATTAAATATTTAAATTTCTCTAGTGATTTGTCCAAATTATGTGTAACTTTTTAAAATTTGTTTTTGTTTTGGAGGGCTATGCTATATATACAATTTAGCACCTTCTTAACAATTTTTAAGAATGTATTATTTCATATTACTAAAATAAATTATGCTCATTATAGGAAACATGAAAAATAAAGAAAAATAGAAAGTAAATAAAACCATCCAAAATACCACTACCAAGAAATAACCACTATCAAAACAAATTGTCCACACATCTGTATTTGTTTTAAAGTGATATTGCATATAGTTCTGTAACTGTTTCGTATCTAGTCATGTATCATGTACCTTTTTTATGACAGTAAGAATCTATGACTTTTAGAACCTGAATAGTATTCATCAGATGAAAATACTATAATTAACCATTAACCATTCTCTTTTGAATACTGAATTTGCATGCCAATTTTTGCTCTTAAAATGTTGGCATGTACACTTCTGTACAAAATAATTTTTTTATGTATTTCTGTAAAATTAGGTTTACAAAAGATCTGAACTTCTTACTAATCTTTGATATGTATTTTGACTTGCCCAAATTCTTAAATTAATGATGTTGCATTTGGGGCTTTCTAATTATTGTGCATCAACATTCCACTTGAGGTCAAATCCTCTCTTCAATTTTGATTGCTCTGATTCTTCTAAATTTATTTTGTTTTTTCAAAAATTGTAGTAAGACATATAAAATTTACCCTATTAACCAATTTTCAGTCTATAGTCCAGTGCAACTTCACTTTCACCTTTCACTTTCATGCACTGGAGAAGGAAATGGCAACCCACTCCAGTGTTCTTGCCTGGAGAATCCCAGGGACGGGGGAGCCTGGTGGGCTGCCGTCTATGGGGTCGCACAGAGTCGGACACGACTGAAGTGACTTAGCAGCAGCGGCAGCAGCAGTATTAACTATAAGGACACTGTTGTACAAAAGATCTTTAGAACTTTTTCACTTTGCAAAACTGAAATTTTGTACCCAACTAAAATAACTCCCTCTATTCCTCCACACCACTCCCTAGCAGCCATCCTTCTATTTTCTGTTTCTACAAATTTAACTATTCTGGATACTTCATATGATCTCTTTGTGACTAGCTTATATTACTTACCATAATATTCTCAAGATTCTTCCATGTTGTAGCTTGTGACAAGATTCACTTCTTTCTTAAGGCTGAATAATATTCCATTGTATATATTCACCACATTTTCTTTATCCATTCATTCATCAATGGACATCTGAGTTGTTTCCACTTCTTGGTTATTGTGAATAATGTGCTATGAACCAGAGTGTGCAAATATCTCTTCCAAATCCTTTAAAGTCTTTTCAGTTTATACCCAGAACTGGGATTGCTGGATCATATGGTAATTCTATTTAAAATTTTTTCAGAAACCTCCATACAGTTTTCCAGAGTGGCTGAACCATATTATATTCCCACCAATAGGGCACATGGGCTCTAATGAATTTCTCCATACTCTCACTGGCATTTGTTGTTTTGTTTCGTTTTGGCTGTACCGTGTGGCACGTGGGATCTTGGTTCCCTTGCGAGGGATCAAACCTGTGCCCCCTGCATAGAAGCTTGGAGTCTTAACTACTGGGCCAAAAGGGAAGTCCCAGTTTTGTTTTGTTTTAATCGTGGCTATCTTCGTGGGTTTGAGGAGACATTTCAATGCGGTTTTGCTTTGTATTCCTTTAATCATTAGTGCTGTGTGCTCATTTGCTCAGTTGTGTCCAACTCTCTGTGGCCCAGTGAACTGTAGCCCACCAGGCTCCTCTGTCCATGGAATTTTTCAGGCAAGAATACTGGGAGCAAGTTGCCATTTCCTTCTCCAGGAGATCTTTCCGACCCAGGGATCAAACTCGCATCTTGCGTCTCCTGCATTGGCAGGTGGATTCTTTACCAGCTGCCATGTAAGTTTCTGTACCAATTATGGTTTCCCTGGACCCAGTGGTCTTGCAAACAAAATATGGTTCTTTTAGCCTTGAGAAATACATGCCCTTCAACAGTGCCTCAATACACTACAAACTCTAGTTTGAGTGAGGAAAAAATTCAGGCTGCTCTCAGAAGCACTTGGAAGTGAGATTCAGTTCAGACCGATGACCCCTCAGTTTCCTCCAGTGACCCTATGCTGAACAAGGAAATTGCAAATTCCCTGTACATCTATGCCTTTCTCTAGGGTGAATTCTCCAGGGTTCGAACAGATTTACTCATAAAATATTTCCCACATTTAGTGTACTCTTAAGGCCTTTCTCCCGTGTGATAATCATTAGTAACAATGAGCATCTTTATTGTATGCTTGTTGGCCATTTGTAAATCTTCTTTGGAGAAGTACCTATTCAGGTTCTTTGTGTATTTTAAAATTGGGTTATTTATTGTTGTTGAGTGTTAAGAGCTCTTTATATAATCTGGATATTAACCCTTATCAGGTACCTGATTTGCAAACTCATTCTCCCATTCTGTAGGGTGCCTTGTCACTCTGTTGACTGTCTCCTTTGTTGTGCAGAAGCTTGTTTTAGTTCAGTGCTAAATCCCATGTCTACTTTTGCTTTTGTTGCCTGTACTTTGGGTGTCACATCCAGAAAAAATCACTGCCATGGCCAATGTCCAGAAGCTTTTCCCTGCATTTTCTTCCAGGAGTTTTATAGTTTTACACCTTACATTTAGGGCTGTATGAGTTAAAATGGTATAAGGTAAAGGTACAACTTCCCCCAACACCTTCTGTTAAAGAGACTGTCCATTCCCTCCATTGTGTGATCTCAAAGACCCTTGTCAAAGATCACTTGGCCATCTATACACACAAGGGTTTTTTTCTGGGCTCTCTAGTCTATCCCATTGGACTACATGCCTTTTAAAAAATATTTCTTTATATTTGACTGCATCAGGTCTTAGTGGTGGCGTGTGGGCCTCTTTCTAGCTGTGGTGTTCAGCAAGGCTCAGGGGAAAAAGTGTGGACTTCAGAGCCCAAAAGGATTGAAATCAAATCTCCACCTCTCATTTAGTGGTCACATTACTAGCTTTGTGACCTGATACAAAACTTTTTTTAAAAGTATAGTAGATGTACAATATTATATAAGTTACAGGCATAGTTTTTGAAGGTTATGCTCCATTTCTGGTAGAAAATTTTTGACTTCTGTGAGCCATGGATTCTTATACATAAGCTAGAGAAAATACCTACCTCCAAGGATTTCTAAGAGAATTAAGCAAAATAACATATGCTTAGAAGAGTTTCCAAGTTCCCAGTATTAATAAACAGTGCTCCTCTTGAGAAACAACAAAAACTATAAACTGTGCACATCAGACAATCAATTACCCTAATCTAGGCATTTTTCCATTAGCAATACAAGTATCACATGAATAAAAGCAAGATGATATTAGCATAAGTGGAAACTAATTCATATTTTTCATTAGAGTAAAAGAAGCTGGTAAGTCTCGAACAAAAGTCTGCAAATTCCCACCCATCCCTCTGCCCCGTCGTTCCTCCACAAACACACCCCCACCCTGGCGCTTTATGTGCCTACAGTATGGGGGCTGGGCTGGGAGCCCCTGGGCCAGTAACATATCTGACTCAGGGTTGTTTATAAGGCAGGAAGATAGTACCATAGAAGTCTTAGAGGCAGGAATTCTTAGTAAGAGGGTGTGCGCTCCAGATGCACAGAACATACGTTACCTTTCTGCTCGGCCAACTCCCACAGGTCCTTAGCTGCCACCCAAGACAGGGTCATGGGGTATTCCACAAGGACATGCTTTCCAGCATTCAGGAACTGCCTGTGGAAAAGAGGGATAAATACAGATAAAATGCACTTCAATTAAACTTTGCTTAAGTACCCTGCAGGACAGACAGTGAAAAATGCACACAAGTCTCCGGGTAGTTGTTTTTCTGGAATTTTCTCACTTTTTCGATGATCCAACGGATATTGGCAATTTGATCTCTGGTTCCTCTGCCTTTTCTAAAACCAGCTTGAACATCTGGAAGTTCACAGTTCATGTACTGTTGAAGCCTGGCTTGGAGAATTTTGAGCAACACTTTACCAGCATGTGAGATGAGTGCAATTGTGTGGTAGTCTGAACATTCTTCAGCATTGCCTTTCTTTGGGGTTGGAATGAAAACTCACCTTTTCTAGTCCTGTGGCCACTGCTGAGTTTTCCAAATTTGCTGGCATATTGAATGCAACACTTTCAAAGCATCATGTTTTAGGATTTGAAATAGCTCAACTGGAATTATATCACCTCTGCTAAGTTGCTTCAGTTGTGTCCAACTCCGTGCGACCCCATAGATGGCAGCCCACCAGGCTCCCCCATCCCTGGGATTTTCCAGGCAAGAGTAGTGGAGTGGGGTGCCATTGCCCTCCATCACCTCTAGTAGCTCCATTACATGACAGCTATAAATAAAGACTACAAAACTCGTGGCAGCCAGCTCTGTCTGAGGCAATTGGAAAACATTTCACTAAGGCTCTGAACTGGGTCTTGAAATGTAAACAGGCATTTTCCAGGTGCCACGAGATGAGGGTGTTTCACGATAAGCAGCATAGGCAGGGGCTTGGGCATTTATGGGGCTTTGTCCATTGAGACATGGTGTGAATTTCAGCGTTTCTGTGTGGCAGGGGAGGGGAGAGACAGAGAAACGAGGTCCTAAGAGGAGCTGGGAGTCTGATGTAAGGGAAGGACCCAGAGTGCTGTGCTCAGAAGTGCGGCTTTTATGCTCCAGATATTCTAGGGGACAAACGTTGATAAGTATGGGAATTATATGATTACTTCGTTCAGGTCTTCTCTGGTGCCAAAGAAGGTTAAGGGGATCCACATAAAGGCGCTTCTGTCCACATTTAGAGTGAGTGTGATAAAGAGAGCGCAGCTGACTTCTGGGCAACCACACTGTGGAAGTAGCTGGAGTTTAATGTCAGGACCTAAATGGAAAGCTGAGCTCTAGGGGCAGGTGGCACTGCCTTGTTAGCTGCCAGGTCTTCCATGAGGCTCTTCCTTCCAGGCTCCATTCCACCAAATGCCTGGAGAGCTCTAGGCTTTGCATTCAAAGGTGGGGGAGGGGGGAGGGTATGTGTGGGGGAAACGTTTCATTTTTCTTACTCTACGAATATAATGCGACCTCCCCAATCTTAGGCCATCACTATTTCCTTAATCATCTCATGGCAAAAAACACTTCCTATTAACTCCTAGAGATATTTTCAGAGAGATTTCATGTTGTTTAAAGTACAAAGGATAAACTGTTGGAAGCTCAAAGAACTATGGCATTTCTCCAAGGCACAAAAAAGACATTGGCTCCATATCCTAAGTTATACAGTGAGAAGAAGGCAAATGTCAGTCGCTCAGTCGTGTCTGACTCTGCGGCTGGTGGACTATAGCCTGCCAGGCTCCTCTGTCCATGGAATTCTCCAGGCCAGAATACTGGAGTGGGTAGCCTTTCCCTTCTCCAGGAGATCTTCCCAACCCAGAGATCGAACCCAGGTCTCCCACATTGCAGGCAGATTCTAAGAAGGTAGGCACTAGTCGAACTACTTTCAATAAAATTTTTACAATGAAATAAGGCACTTTAATTCTTTATGTGTCTAATGTTTTTAATCATGGTGAACTAAATATTAGTTCTATATTTTTCATGTCCTTATACCTTTATAACCCATATTGAGAGTTAACATTTTGACGATAATTTTTTAAAGTCCTGGATCCATCCCACTGATTAAGATCCCTGTGTAAGATGTTAGGCCAGGCATTTTCACTGTCCTGTACTACTGTGCAAGGTAAGGACTTGAACACCCACCTGATGTAGTCCTCGTGGCTGGAGCTCTCACTGCAGATAAAAGCAACCTCGACCTCTTGACTGGAAAGAGCATCTTCCAGAGAAATTTGCGGCACCTCATCAATGCTCCCCAGCTCTCGTCTGTTTGAGAAGAACAGACAAGTGGAACTCAAAGCAGGCTGAACATCGGCTGAGAATAAATGAGTGCCATCCTGCTCCCCAGCTCCCAACAATGTCCTGGTGATCAGTTTTTGGAAATGAAGAAAGCAGTTTCTTCCATTTCATTTCCAGGGCACTTCCAGCACAGAGTAAGAAATTGGAGACCTGGCATTGAGTGTTGATAACAGCCTGTATAATGTGGGAGCCTTTGAATTTATGTCATCTCTAAAATGAAAAGAACGGATCTCCTGTCATCTCATAAGTGATCTCTGTGGTCACTGCCAGCTCCAAGCACTTGGCCAGACACTAGGACTGTCAAACCTAATCCAGATCCAAGACACTAACACCTCTGAGGGGCACAGTGCTGTGTGACTTTGAGCTCCTTCACGTACATCACGGCCTTGTGTCCGTCAAGCAGAAGGTGGGCGTCACTGCCTCCTTTACAGCCGAGCTGACAAAGCCCAGAGAGGCAGGGGCTCCACAGCTAACTGTAGTAAGGGCAGGACAGGAGCCTGAGCCTTCTGACCCCCACACAGTAAGAAGGACCCCTGCTTTAGAACAGCTGAGAGTGCTGGCTGCACACTGCCCTGGGGCTGAGGCTGGAGCAGAGGAGCAGTCCTCCAACAAAGGCTGTCACAGAGGAAACGGGGCAGCTGGCAGGAGGCTTGGGGGCAGCACAGAGCCCCCTTGAGTGGCAGCAGCCAGAGGGCAGCTGGGGGAGTTTGGTTGCTGAAGAACATTCTGGTAGGTTCTTTCCTGTGGGGGCCACCCCATCTGCACTGCTTGGTCTGACCAATGCCTCTTGCTTGCCTCCCTGTGCCTTCCCAGTAGGGAAGCTGTGGTGAAGAGGAAAGGTTAAATTTTTACATAACCTCCTGCTCGTTCTGCCTCTGTAACTCAGCTTGCTCCTTGCAAAGTCTGGATCACATAGGTCACGTAGTCTCAGAAAGACTTACAACACTAGGAACTGGAGCTTATCTCACTCACCCTTGTCCTGCTGTTTGCAACTGCCCAACCCTGCAAACCTGCTTAATCATGCCTGTCCATGTAAAGGTCAAGCATCCCCCTCCTCATCTTGACTGCTGTTCCCACGCTCACGAAACCCCTTAAACCACCCTATTAGCAGCTAGACTTGCCCACTATAGTCTGTCTATAAAACTCTGTAACCCCTTTGTTCGGGGCTCAGAGCTTGTAGTGTTGACTCTTTTGGGCTCACCGGCATAATAAACCTGAGTTCTCCAATTCTCCAAGGGTGGTGCTTGGTTTCTCGATTACTGGATTCTGAAACAGTGGGGAATGAACTAAAGTCCTCAGCTTCTAGCAAGCTTGGTCTCGTAGAGGGAGGAAGAGACTACATAACTACAACACAAGAATAACAGGAGGTGGGGTCTTCCCTGGTGGTTCAGTGGCTAAAACTCTGTGCTTCCAACGCAGGAAGCACAGGTTTGATGCCTGGTTGGGGAACTAAGATCCCACACGCCATGCAGCATGGCCAAATAAAAATAACCAGAGGAGTGCTGTGCCAGAGGTACAAGTGGGAGATTCCAGGAAGGCAAGGAACACCCAGTTCAGGGTTTCAGAAGAGGATTCCTGGGGGGGGTGACAGGTAGGTTGGTAGATTCCCGGGGAGGTGACAGGTAGGTGGCAGGCAGGTTGTGAGGAACAGAGCACGTGGTGAGGGGACAGTGTGGTAACAGCAGAGGGGTGGTAGAGCGGGAGGAAGGGAGGATGACGGCCATCCTACGGGACCTGGGGAGGTCAGGCATATCACCAGCTTGCAGAGGGGGGCTGATGGGGAAGCAGAAGCCCCCCTTCAGCCCGGAGCCCTTGTACGTGAGATCCCAAATGCAGGCAGGGGAGCAGGGGGAGGAAGGGTGCTGCTAATCGTGATATCAAGTCTCCCATCTGTGCTGCTCCCTTAGAATCCTCCTGCGAGGGGCAGATTGACCAAGGGCAGGTTGCCAGCACTTCTGGGTTGCCTCTGTGCCCCCAAATTCACTTTTCGTCCTTAAGGAAGGGCTAGGTTCTGAGACAGGCAAACTGGAAGAAGGCAGGTCCCATAAATTAAAACATGAAAGAACTTCTTCATGGACCATCATGATGGTTACTTATGCTGGTCTAAGTACTGACATTTAGGTGATTTCTCTAAAGCACTAAAAAGCAGAGACCTGCCTGACTTGCTCTCTGCCCCAAAGCCTGGGCTGATATAGGGCCTACCTCAGGTTCACAATGACTGCTGATAACTGATGTTACATGGTGTGAGTTTTGTTAAGTAGTGCGTGTGGAAGTGGTGGGGGTCAAGGGGGAGCTGAGGGTGAGTAAGGGAAGAAACACAGTTAAAGTTAGGTTTTGGCTGAGTTGCAGGAGATAAATGATAATCCTTAAAAGCAGAGTTTGGAATTATCAAAGGGGAAATGAATACACGGTGTTTAAAAGCTGGGCTTTGGAATCGGATAGACGTGCACCGTTGTCCAGCTCTTCCATTACTCCAGCTGTGTGACATTGGGCAAATTACTTAACCTCTCTGCGGTTCAGCTTCTGGATCTGTCAAGTAGGTTGATATTGGCATTGATGTCAAATAACTGGTCAGGCTTACAAAGCCCAGGGCCCTGGGAAGGCTGTCATAGTTAACTGATGGAACACACGTAAAGCCTTCTTTTAGGCCAGCCCACGTGTGTTCCCTGTGCCCCTCCTGTCACCGGCAGGCCCTGTGCTCACCTTCCCCGCCTCTGCCTTTGCAGTCCCCTATAGGATGACTCACTGCACATCCCAGTTGCAGGGCCAGCACTATTTAGTTCCCATACCCGTCTGAGATCTTGTGGGGCTGAACCTGCACAGTTCCCTGGAATGACCCCAGGGCTGGCTTGCTCTCTCTGGGGTCTGGAGAACCCTAATGCATTGCACCCAGCTCCCAAGGAATTACAGGGCCCAAAGCAAAGCCACCTGGACACGAAGCCAATTAGGTTCAGGAACGCTGAGGAAGCGTGTGGACTCCGCAGGTCCCGGATCCGTACGGAGCCGGCTCTGCCGACGCCGACCACCACCACGCCAAACTTCCTCTCGGGCTGAAACACACGGGATCAGGGTGGGGTTTAAAAATGGTCCAGGCTCATACTTACAATGTTTAACTTGAGTATTTGTGTTCCCCCCGCCGTGTATAGATGCTGCGCTTGTTTGGCTTGAGTACAATATCAACTGAAAAGACCAAATATTTTTCATTCTGACAAAATTTAAAATCCAATAAACATTTATTAAAATCTAAAAGAACACCCCCCAGATGAAACAGTCTGGGCAGATAGCATAGAACAGCAAAACAGACATGTGGGCAGGACCAGTCAGGGACCAGACAAGCAAGCCAGGAGCCAACACAGATCACAGAAGCCACAGCAGGGGCGGGGAATGAGACTCCCTGGAATGCAGGGTTGGAGAGAAGTCAGCTTCCCCCTCGGTATTTCTGTGGCTGCTCTGACCTGTGTTATCCATGGAAAAGGCTCCTTGCTCACTGGGCTCTCCACCCACTTCTACGGCCACCTCCCCGCTAATGGAAGATCTTCATCTTGAAGCTGTACCCAGCCCTAGTCTGGTACCTCTGTCCTCCCTAAATTTCTTCTCCAGTGGATGTACAAATCTGACGCAGCGGAGAGTCATACAGAAGTGACAGTGCTCAGTGAGATTCAGGGGGACAGGGCACATGGGCACACGGTCACCTTGTTCAGACTCCTCACCACCCTGGCTTTCTGGGTTCCAACTAATGTCACTCTCACCCTACTGTGACAGCCTACTCATTATTTGGGTACATATAGTATTAGAATGAAAAATCAGCTCAAGTTTAAGTTATATAGCAACTTACTATAATCCAAACTGATAAAAATCCTCTCTCTCTATAAACCTCAAACCCAGTTCTTTTTGGATGCCTCCGAGCACAGAAACTCCAATGTCCCCCTTAGATTCCCCTTTCCTTCACCTTTGTCACCTGGGTGTCACCATTTCCTAGAGTTTACCCCCCATCCTGTATCCACTGCTCTGGTCTTGGCCCAGGACTTCTTTGTGTCCTGACTAATGATCTGAAAAAATCTCCTCCTGGTCTCACCCTTCCCATGGGTGGTACCCCAGCCTGCCAGAGCAGATGCTTCAGATGAAAACTAAGTCCTTCCCCTGATTAAAGCTCTTCATTTTCCCAGCTGTCACAGACTGAATGACTGTATCCCTCAAAAGGCATACTGGGACCCCTGTCCCCTGATATGATGTTAGTAGGAGGTGGGGCCTCTGGGTAATCAGGGTGAGATGAAGTCATGCGGGAGGAGCCCCCACGAATGGGGTTGGCACTTTTCTAAGAGTCACAAGACAGCCTGACTCCTCTCCCTGCTCTCTGCCCATGTGAGGACATGATGAGGAGTCAGCAGTCTGCAGCCCACAAAGGGGGCCCCCCATATCTCAGCCTGATCTCAGACTTCTGGACTCTGAACTTCAAGAGAATGTCTGTGGCACTGTACAGTAGCCCAAACCATGAGACAGTGTGTAAGAAAACAACTGAAGGGGAAAAACAATCCAAGTCCGTGTTTTACCAAACACGAGTTCTTCCACAACCCAGCTCCAGCCTGCTTCTCCAGCACTGCCTTTCAGTCACCTCCTCCACTTTACAGCTTCAGGCTTCCGACCTTCCGAGAACACACAGGACTGTTTGCTGCCTCCCAGTCTTTGCAAATCCTGTTCTCTTTCCCTGGAAGGAGCTTCTCCCTACCATCCACAAGGGGATGCCTTCAAAGCTTTCAAGACTTGGGCATCTTAAACCATATGAAGGCTTTCCTGATGCTATCAGTTAGATTTTTTTTTTTTTGCATATAATGAAGATCACCCATTTCGTGTACAGTTCTATGGGTTCTGACCAATACATACTTACATACCTACCACAATCAAGATACAGAACAGTTCTATCATCCCCTCCAAAATTACTCGTACCCCTTTGCAGTTCCCCTGCTAGGCAACCATTGACTTGTCTACCATCCCAGTAGTTCTGCCTTTTCTAGAATATCATATAAGTGAAATCACAATATGCAGTCTTTTGGGCCTGGCTTCCACTTAAAACAATGCGTTTTTTATCTATGTTGTTACATGTATCAATCATTTCTTTTTATTACTGAGTACTAGTCAAAATAGCTTATCCATTTGGCAACTGAAGAACATGATGCTTCTGGTTCAGATGAATTCATAATTTATTCAATTATGAATAAAGCTGCTATAGATAGTCATGTCCTACTTTCTGTGTAAGCAGAGTTCTCATTAACTTGGGTACGAGTTTGCTGTGTCATAGGGCAAGTGTAGGCTTAACTTTATGAGAAACTGCCAAACTGTTTTTTTCCAAAGTGTACCTTTATATTTTGCCTGGAAAGAGCTTCTCCCTACCATCTACAGGGGGATATCTTCAAAGCTTTCAAGACTTGGGCATCTTAAACCATATGAAGGCTTTCCTGATGCTATCAGTTAGATTTTTTTTTTTGCATATAATGAAGATCACTCATTTCGTGTACAGTTCTATGGGTTCTGACCAACATAGACTTACATACCTACCACAATCAAGATACAGAATAGTTCTATCATCCCCTCCAAAATTACCCATTCCCCTTTGCAGTCAACTGTTTCCCCTGCCAGGCAACCATCGATTTGTCTACCATCCTAGTAGTTTTGCCTTTTCTAGAATATCATATAAGTGAAATCACAATATGCAGTCTTTGGGTCTGGTTTCCACTTAAAACAATGCATTTATACTGTTTTGCATTCTGTCACTGATGTCTGAGAGGTTCAGTGGTTCTGCATTCTCGCCAGCACCTGGTATCATCAGGTCTTCTCCTCTTTCCATTTTAGCCATTATAATAGGTGTGTTGTGGTCTCTCATTGAGGTTTCTATTTGCAGTTCCGTATCACTAATGCAGAGAAGGAGGTGGCACCCCACTCCAGTACTCTTGCCTGGAAAATCCCATGGATGGAGGAGTCTGGTAGGCTGCGGTACATGGGATCGCTAAGAGTTGGATACACCTGAGCGTCTTCAGTTTCACTTTTCACTTTCCTGTATTGGAGAAGGAAATGGCAACCCACTCCAGTATTCTTGCCTGGAGAATCCCAGACCGGGGGAGCCTCGTGGGCTGCCGTCTAGGGATCGCACAGAGTCAGACACGACTGAAGCGACTTAGCAGCAGCAGCAGCAGCAGTGACTAATGATGTTGAGCACTGTTTCATGTGTTTATTTGCCATCTATAAATCTCCACTGGTGAGGTGTCTGATTATTCCACAGGGTGTATCAACCATCTACAACTAGGCAGAGGTATGCCAGGCCTGTCTTTAAATATACTGGGTCCTTAAACCCAGCTCACAGGTCATCTTCTCTGGCAGCCATCAAGCTTTTTTGTTTTGTTTTATTTACATACACTATCCAATTGTCCTAATATCATTTATTGAGAAAGACCAACCTTGTTCTATTGAAATGCCTTTGTACCTTGGTGGAAGCTGTCTTGATTACTATAGTTTTATGTTAAGTATGGCAGTCCATTACTGTGAATTCATTTTTTTTTTTTCAAAATTATAGTTCTCCTGCCTTTATATATAAATTTTAGAACCAATTAACTAGGTAAATAAAATGAAGTAAAATAATTCCTGCCAGAGTTTTGAGTGGGATTATATTGAATTTATGGATAAGTTGGAGGAAAAAAACCCAACATCTTCAGTAAAATGAATCTTCTAATCCATGAATATGGCATATATATATTTGGAAAACTCAGCAGTGGCCACAGGACTGGAAAAGGTCAGTTTTCATTCCAATTCCAAAGACAGGCAATGCCAAAGAATGCTCAAACTACCGCACAATTGCACTCATCTCACACGCTAGTAAAGAAATGCTCAAAATTCTCCAAGCCAGGCTTCAGCAATACATGAACGGTGAACTTCCTGATATTCAAGCTTGTTTTAGAAAAGGCAGAGGAACCAGAGATCAAATTGCCAACATCTGCTGGATCATGGAAAAAGCAAGAGAGTTCCAGAAAAACATCTATTTCTGCTTTATTGACTATGCCAAAGCCNTGGGATTTCTTTGGAAGGAATGATGCTGAAGCTGAAACTCCAGTACTTTGGCCACCTCATGCGAGGAGCTGACTCATTGGAAAAGACTCTGATGCTGGGAGGGATTGGGGGCAGGAGGAGAAGGGGACGACAGAGGATGAGATGGCTGGATGGCATCACTGACTTGATGGACGCAAGTCTGAGTGAACTCTGGGAGTTGGTGGTGGACAGAGAGTCCTGGCGTGCTGCGATTCATGGGGTCGCAAAGAGTCAGACACGACTGAGCGACTGAACTGAACTGAATATATACATTTTTTGAGGTCCTTGATTTCTTTCATTCTGTCATTTTCAGTGGATAGATTCTGCACACATTTGTTAAATTTACACTTAAATTTTTATGATTTTTAGTGCTGTTATACATTTTATTTGTAAATGAAATTATGCTTTACCTTCCATTTCCAAGTGCTCATTGTGTGTATACAGACGTACAACTGGTTTCTAAATACTGACTTGGCATCTTGCAATCTTGCTGAACTCACTCATTACTTCTAGCAGTTTTTTTGTAATTCTATTAAATTCTCCACATAGACCATAGAGTGAGATGTGACTAGAAATGATTTTACTTCCAATCTGTATGTGCTTTACTCATTTTTTCTTGCTTGACTGCCCTGGGTGGTTATGATTTTGAACAGGAGCAGTAAGAGAGGACAATCTTGCTTACCTTTTAATCTTTGGGGATAAAATTTGTTCTTTTACCATGAAGAGTAACCTCGGCTGTAGATTTTTTTTGTAGATATCCTTTATCAGGATGTGGATATTTCCATTTATTCATATTTTGCTTACATTTTAAAACCATAAATGGTCTAACTTTGTCAAGTGCCTTTTCTGTGTCTATTGAGATGATCATGTGATATTTTTCTTTTTAAAGTCTGTTGATACCATGACACCTTTCATTCCTAAGATATACCTCACTTGGTCATAATGTATTATCCTTTATATATACTGTTGATTCTATTTGCTAAAATCTTATTTTAAATGTTTGCATCTGTGTTTATGAGAGTTGTTCAGTCGCTAAGTCTTGACTGAGATAACATTATACCATTTCAAACGTAAGAACCTTACAACAGTATACTTCTACTTCCTCTCTCCCTGACTTTATACTACTGTCGTTACATAACTTATAAACTGCTCAAGGCACCAGTCAGGATTCAGTAATGTGTTCTAAGCACAGAGTTTTAACATGGGGAATCAGAGGTTTACATCACCATTGCAACCACTGGGGAGCTAAAGCCAGAGAAGCCATCACTGACCATCTCCTACTGCAATTAAGCAAGTGATTCTCAAGAGTTTGCCTGGAAGCCAGGACCTCAGGAAAGCATCTGCAGCGTGAAGCGTGGAAGAGCAACTGTACTCTGTAAGTTTCTTTCTTCAGCCTCCAAATCTCCCAGGAGTGCCTCTCACTGGCCAAGTTCACACATGAAATGGAACTTTGGGAAATGTAGTTCTAAGCTTGTGGCCACAATGCCCAACTGACAACAGGCCATTTAGCCCAGTTAGTGCCTTCTGGGTTACAAGTCTAGCTTTTAATTTTTATTTTTGACAGTCTCATACACAAAAAAGCAGAAAGACAGTCTTTACAGAAATCTGTACTGAACAGCCAAAAGACAAGTCTGATCAAATATTTGCTTCTTCTTTCACTCAGAAAAGGAAACAAGCAATTTCCTTATGAGGCTGATCAAATATTTGTTTCTTCTTTCACTTGGAAAAGGAAACAAGCAATCCCCTTATGAGGCTGAATATTTATGGTATTCCTAAGATTAACTACTAAATTACTACATTACAGAAAATAACGAGGATCGTAGGTTTCTGTTAGCTTTAAAAGAGGCATAAGGTTAAGAAATAGCTTCCTTATCTGTAAGAAGCCAAGTCACTTCTTCCATTTTAATAATTAATGATACACACACACTTGTAAACCTGGCTTGCATAGTGTCTGACTGAAAGTGCTTTCAAATTTCATTTAGACAACATTCCCTTGCAAAACTGATACCAAGAGACAAGATATGGGTGAAAATGCTGACATATTAACAACTGAGTTCCTCGTTGGGAAAGAACTTCATTTTTGAGAAAAATGACTTTGCTAGACCATTTCACCTGTGTCTGTTCATGTTACATGAGGCATCAAGGCACGTTCTGAAAGGAAACTGCAAATCAAAGAGATGAAGGCTTCTGGTTTCCCACTTCACACGTAAGGAGCTTGAAAGCTACCACTCTACCCTGACAAATAAACAGCTAACCAGACTGAAAAACTAACTAAAACCAACGCCTCTAGGATCCTTAAGAGAGGTGAGAACATGAGGCAAACTGCTGCCTCCAGGACTGGAGAAACAGAGGGACTAATGCAGAGAATAACTGGGCAGAGCAGAGACTCTAGAGTGGGAACCGCAGCAGTAACCAATAGGAAAGCCTGACCTGTGACTGATGAGTGACCGGGGGCTCAGTGTGGACAACTCTGAGACCTAGAAACTCCAGAGGGACCCAGTCACAGGAAGACCCTCTTAGTTTTGTGACATTTACCTCCAGGAGCTTGACCAGGTTCTCACAGTAAATACTGGAGACACTTCCTCTCATGTTTCCAACAAGACTGGGTAAAAGCATCACTCTTGAAATATACCAGTGCTTTGTATTTCCTAAGGAGACTGCCCTTACAGGAAACTAGTTAACCAGACCCTAACCTGCTGGGGTATTACTAGACCCTAACTGACTGCAGGGTAGGAAAAAACAGTCAGCCCTTGAACAACATGGGTTTGAACAGTGCTTATATGTGGATTTTCTTCAATTCTAAATTATCACTGTACTAGACAATCATGGCTGGTTGAATCTGTGGATGCAGAAGTGTGGATATGGAGGAATTGTGTGTATGGAGGGTGGACTATGAGTTATAGGCAGATTTTCAACTATACAGACAGTCAGCATCTCTAACCCTGGTACTGTTCAAGGGTCAACTGTACAAAACTCCAGGCTACTCTAGAATTCCATTTAGGAGAAGGGAACACCCAACTCTAGCCCATTCTAGCCATACTCCCCCACCTAAGTGGGGAAGGAAAATAAACTGAAAAATACTTCTGTGGTTCACAGGGCAGAGCCACAGGCTCACCAGAAGACTGAGACTTGATCACAGGATTGTAGAACATATCCCCTCCCCCTACACCTTCCCATATAAAAGCAGTTCCTTTTATATGATACATCATGTCTGGAGATCAAGAAAAAACGACAAGCCATAACAGGACAAAAAACACAATCTGAAGAAAGAGAAGCATCAAAACCAGACATAACAGGAGTGTTGAAATTACCGAGACTGGGAATTTAAAACAACTATGATTACTTTGATTAGGATCTAATGGATAAAGTAGAAAACATCTAAGAACAGATGGGCAATGTAAGAAATTGAGAGCAATCTGAGACAGAATAAAAAAGAAATGCTAGAGATCAAACACAATGTAACAGAAATGAAGAATGCCTTTTATGGGCTTATTAGTACACTAGATACGGCACTGGAAAGAATCCCTAAAACTGAGGATATCTCAATAGTAACCCTCGAAAACTTGAAAAGCAAAGAGAAGAGAGACTGAAAAAACGAAGAGAATACCCAAGGACTGTGGGTCACTACAAATGGTGTAACACTCATGTAACGAGAACACCAGAAAGAGGAGGAAGAGAGAAAAGAACACAAGATATATTTGAAATAATAATGAATAAGAATTTCCCTAAACTAATGTCAAGACACCAAACCACAGATCTAGGAAGTTCAGAGAATGCCAAGCAAGATAAATGCCCTGCCCCAAAAAATGATGTTTAGGCATATCATTTTCAAATTACAGAAAAGCAAAGATAAAGGAAAAAATCCTGAAAGAAGCCAGAGGGGAAAAAACCTTACCTATAGAACAAAGATAAAACTTATATCCAACTTCTCCTCAACAACCATACAAGGAAGGAGAGTGGAGTGAAATATTTCATGTGTCAAGAGGAAAAACTTACCAGCCTAGAATTCTGTACCCTATGAAGTTATCCTTCCAAAGTGAAGGAGAAATAAAGACTTTCTTAGACAAAAATTTGAGGGAATTTGTAGTACACCTACCTTGCAAGAAATATTAAAAGAATTTCTTTAGAGAGAAGAAAAATATTACAGGTGAGAAACTCAGATCTACCTAAAGAAAGGAAGACGGATTAAGTGAAGGTAAAATACAAACTTTATTTTTCTTATTCTTAATTAATCTAAATAAAATAATAACAGCAACAAAGTATTGAATTACTTATGCTTATGTGTATATTTACGTTTATGTGAATGCATATACATGAGTGAAATGAATGACAGCACCAATCCATAAGACAAGAAGGAGGAATGGGATTACTGTTATTTTACAGTACTCACACTACCTGTGAAGTGGTACAGTTATTATTTGAAAGTGGATTTGAATTAGTTGTAAATATATATTGCATGCTCTGGCACAACCAATAAAAAAGTTTAAAAAATGAAGTATAACCAATATGCTAAGAAAAAAGAGAATATGGAACCATATAAAATACTCAGTTTAAATCACAAATGGCAGAAGAGCGGAAGACAAAAATAGGACCAAAGAACAAAGTCAATGAATAGAAAACAATAACAAATATTAATCCACCTGTATCAGTAATCACTTTGAATGTTAATGGTCTAAATGCATCAATTAAAAGATAAAGACTGTTGGAGTGGACCAAAAATCAAGACTCAACTCTATGTTGCCTACAAGAATCCACTTTAAATATGAAGGGTTGGGAAGATCCTCTGGAGAAGGGAAAGGCTACCCACTCCAGTATTCTGGCGTGGAGAATTCCATGGACTGTATAGTCAGTCCATGGGGTTGCAAAGAGTGGGACGATGCTAAAAAAAAACAAAAAACAAAACAAGTCAAAGAGATGGCTAAATTCCTCTGCAATTTAGTAGCTAAAACTTTCAGGGTGAGAACCTGCAGAAAGCAGAGGAAATAGGAGGAAAGAGTAGAAAGAGGAACGTGCATGTAGATTATGAGGAGGCTGAAGTATGCAGAGAAAGGAGATGGTGAGATATGTCTAGCGGAGGGGTGGGCAACAAGTTTCTAGAATGTCTAAAATTCCATTTCAGTTGTCTTGCTGTGCGCTGCTGTCTTGAACTTTTGATAAAATGTACTATCTATTCAGCCCTGTAGAGGTGCCATTTTAAGGAATAAAGGAACAGGAATAGTTTCAAGACGCAGGAAAGGGACAGACAGAACAGCAAAGTGACTCAAAAGCTAATTGGGGACCAACTTATCGTCACTAAATGAGCCTGCTCTCGGTCTTGGATGCAGAGAAGCTAAGTGTTTGGAGCTCGAGAATAGACAGATGATGGGATTCCAAGATTAAGAACACATGCTCAGCCAACTCAGGAAAAAAAAAAATTTTGTTTTGAGATAAGGAGGGTAGAAAAAAATGTAAAATCACCATAGAACTTCAAGGTGGAAGGTATGAGGGCAAGTGCTAGGTTCCCACTCCAAGAGGGGGTATGATGATTGCAAAGTCAGGAAGGACAATCTAATGTTTTTCACTCATTTACAAGAATCAATAAGTCTGACCACACATTGGCTGGCATGGGAAAACAGGCATGTTCATATGTTGCTGGAGGGTGAGGAGAACAGGCAACCTTTGTGGAGAACAGCTTGGAAACATTTAACATGCAAATACTCTTTGTTGAGCATGGGGGGGAATTCATTTTTAAAGCACATACATAAGTGAAATGACTCAGGTTAATTGCAGCCTTGCTTGTAACAGCAAAAGACTGAATATAAAGTATATGTTATCAATAGCAGGCTGGTTAGATGCCACCCCACTCCAGTACTCTTGCCTGGAAAATCCCATGGATGGAGGAGCCTGGTAGGCTGTAGTCCATGGGATCGCTAAGAGTTGGATACACCTGAGTGACTTCACTTTTCCCTTTTCACTTTCATGCATTGGAGAAGGAAATGGCAACCCACTCCAGTGTTCTTGCCTAGAGAATCCCAGGCACAGGGGAGCCTGGTGGGCTGCCGTCTACAGGGTCGCACAGAGTCGGACACGACTGAAACGACTTAGCAGTAGCAGCAGCAGTTGAAAATGGAATGCTACATAGCTATAAAAAAAGAACAAGGAAGTTTTTTATGTACTGGAAGGGACTGATCTCCAAGATACATTGTTGGGTGAGAAAAGCAAAATACAGACCACTCTAAGATATGTGCTCTAGTTTATGTTAAAAAAAAAAAAAAAGGAGGGCGGGGCAATGGCTGAAGGAAAAAAAAATACTTGCATGTGTTTTGCATCTCTCTGGAAGGACAGACAAGAAACCAGTAAAGGTAGTTGCCTTGGACCATGAGAACAGAGTAGCTGGGAAAGAAGAGGACTTCTCAGGATCAAGTTTTTTTGTGTGTGTGTGAAATTCTTTAAAGTTTTGAATCATGTGAATGTATGTTATCCAAAACAGAAACACTTTAGATATAAAAATCCGAGGAATGCTCTGAGTAGATGAGAACTCTACAGTTTGTACCGAGTTGGGCTTACACCCTGCTCCTTCCTGGGCCCTCACTGTAGTGTCCTCTGCTGTCTGCCCTCCAGGACACTCTGCCTCTGGTGGTGCCCACTGCCCCCCAGTCAGCCAACACCCCACAACTCCAGGCTGTGTCTGCTCTCCCGACTCACCCTTCCAGCTCAGCTGTAATCTGGGTTTCACGACCAAACCTCTCTGCCTCATTACAGGTCATCTCAGATCTTCACCAAATTCAAGGCCTTTCCCTAGGCTGCATTCTCCTGGACCTCACTCCTGTTTGATACTTGAGAGGACGTTCTTAAAATTCACTCCTTCCCTGTCTTCCCTCGCCTCACAGTGAAATTTCCTTTTCACCCTTCACCACTTTCCCTCTTCATCCTGCACCCTGGTGGTGCATGTTCCCCCATGCTCAATCCTGTCCCCCTGGTCTTCTCTCCTCCCCGTATTCCCCGAGTAGGGGAGGGGTGCCTCTCCTTAAGGTTTCTAAGACCACCGTTGTGCTGAAGGCTCCAACATCGTGCACGGTGAGGTGTCCTCTCCTCCAAGCTCTAGACTCAGGAAGGAATGCCAACTGGGCATTTCCACCTAGCCGTCCCACCCTGACCTGGATCCTCATGTCCTGTGCTAGACTCCAACCACCAGCCTCACTTGACAGACTGTGCTCTGAACTTCCGGGCAAAGGCCAGGGGCTCTGCAAATTCTATCAGGCACCCAGCGTGATGTGCTGGAAATCCTGGGAGTCTTTGCTGCCTCGGACAAATCCTCTGAAACCAGAGGGCTGACTGCAGCTGAGAGCCTGCTGCTCCCTCCCCACTCCAGCCAGCCTTAAGTCACTGCAGGTTTCCTTCCTCTGCATTTTCACTAATCCACGCAAGCTCTGGATTGCTGTACACAATGACTAGACAGTCTCTGAATCATCCTATCACTGAGCCAACTGCCACACAATGAGAACACATGGTGTTTGAGGCACCAGGTCAGATGCTGTGGGGATGCTAAGATGAAGGAGACACATGGACAGCTCTATCCAAGCCAGAGAATGGAAGGTCACAAAAGAAGTGATCATTAAAGGGCCATGGAAATTCACACAAGGGAGGTATCACTTCCAGAGACAGAGAGAGCTCTGAGATGTTTTACCGGAGCAGTGAGGACCATGTCAGGCTGCCCAGGGATTAGACAGGAAATGGAAGTGAGAAGGGGGTCACAGAAAGTAGTCACAGGCTATTTAAGGCAGAAGAGAAGGCAGACAAGTTAGAGGGGGTCCCACGGTCCGGGAATATTTTTAAAAGGTTGAGAGAGAAAAGCCACCAAAAGAAGAAAAGTCGAAATTATAGAACAGAAGGGGTGGTTGATGATTGACAGAACTATTACTGAGCCAGGCTCCATGAGCTTAATATGAGTGCAAAGTTTCTACTCTTTCTGCACAATTTCCAAGACCATGAGAATTAGAGCGAGTCATGGGGCCTTCGGATAAAAGGGCAGAAGCACCAGAAAATGGTTAACAGAGGTCAACCCTGGGGTAGGGGAGGCTGGGGTGATGAGGCAGTGAGAACACTCACTTTTGACTATTTAACATTTTGTAGCGTTTGAGTTTTTTTCTAGGTCTGTATATGGACACTACTACAAAAATGAATTTTTAAAAAAAACTTGTTGTTTTACACATATATATATCCTTTTTTTATATTCTTTTCTATTATGGTTTATCACAGGAGACTGGATATAGTTCCCAGTGCTATACATTAGGACCTTGTTTATCCTTTCTAAATGTAAGAGTGTGCATCTACCAACCCCAAAGTCCCAGTCCATCTCTCCCTCCCCACTTCCCCCTGGAAACCAGAAGTATGTTCTCTATGTCAACGAGTCTCTTTCTGTTTTGTAGATAGGCTCATTTGTGCCATATTTTAGATTCCACATGCAAGTGATATAGTATGTGTCTTTCTCTTTCTGGTTTACTTCACTTCAGTACGATCATCTCTAGTTGTGTCTGTGTTGCTGCGAATGGCATTATTTCCTTCTTGCGGCGGAGTAGTGTTCCATTGTATGCATGCACCACATCTGCTTCCTCCATTCATCTGTCGATGGACTTTTATGGTGTTTCCGTGTTGTGACTATCCTGAATAGTGCTGCTCTGAGCACAGAGGTACATGTTTCTTTTAGAATTATATTAAAAAACTACTTTTAAAAGATGAATTTCAGTATAATGCTAGGAAAAGACTACAGCAGGTTGAGCATGTCAACAACCCTCCCTCTGAAGGGGGTGAGAAAATAGGATTACAGTAGCTTGAGAAGACCTCAGGCATTGTTTCGTTCTGAAAAAGTAAAAACTAAAGCAGTTGGAAATGCTGATAGGAAAGAACTAGTAGAATCAAGTTGAACAGTGCAGCTGGTCAAAGAGGAATGCAGAGAGGTGGTATAGAATCTGAACAGGCAGCAGAGTCTTCGGTTCTGAGTGTGGACAGTGTTGCTTGTCATGCCAGTAAACAAAGGATGTTGAGGCTACCGAGCCAGCAAGCTCTGCAGCTACCCGCAACGGTGCACCCTCAGGGGACTCAAGATGGGAAGGAGTAGGATACTGGTCCGGGGTGCTAAGGGGCATATCAAAAGAATGATTTCAATAAGCCTAGACTCTTACATCTTCTCACACACACAAAAGTGATAAATTTATTAATTTGAGATAGTTGTTGTCCTTTAATTAATAACAATCTTTTGATCACCTTCCAACTACCTGTTTTTTT
This sequence comes from Redunca redunca, assembly GCA_006410935.1. NCBI lineage: Eukaryota > Metazoa > Chordata > Mammalia > Artiodactyla > Bovidae > Redunca > Redunca redunca. The sequence goes on along the minus strand of SJYQ01011211.1, from coordinate 129,593 downwards.
GTTTTTTTTGTGTGTGTGTTTGTTTGCAAAAACTTCTATATATCCTTGGCACGTCCCTTACCTCTTTAGAGCAGTCCCTCAGAGCTATAAGAGAGGCCGTAGCCCAGGCTTAAGTTCTCAGGTAAGTCTGCCCATAAAACATAATTCTCAACTTTGCATGTTTTTCAGTTGACCCACATTCACAAGAAATGTCTGGGATGGGATGCAGTGGGTCCTTTCCGGAAGTCCATTCCCCTTCCTTCTTCCCAGATCCAGCTCTGGCGTAGAGGAGAAGATGCTCTAGCTGAGAAAATCCTGGCTCCTCTGACACAGTAATTGGTCCAGGAATGGGGATGTGACCCAGATCTGGCCAATGAGGCCTAAAAAGGCACTTGGTGGAACTTCAAGAAAGGAGGCTCCCACTCTTCTGGGAGAGCTGAAGGAATCCATCTCTTTCTCCCACTCAGAGTGAATGAGGATGCATGTAGCCCCAACCACTGCTGGCAGCCATTCCTGTAACCATGAGGGTCTCTATCTCCCAGATAAAGCCAAATCCTGGATGAGAGCAAAGAGATGAAAAGATCCTGGATCTCTGATGAGATGGCTGAGCCACTGGATCATCCCGCCCTGGAGCCTGCCCTCCATCTGGACTTCCAGGACAAAAACCACATTAAATTGGGATTTTCTGTTCTCGCAGTCTGGAGCTCTCTCACTGATAAACATCCCTTCCTCTAGGAAGAAAAACAAGACAAATGGGGAGGCAGAAATTGAGAGATGATATCTGATGGTTCCAATTTTTCTCCACAAAGTAAAAGGTGATCAGAAGCTAAGAGTGAGAAGGAGCTGGGAGGAGAGAGGAAGACTGGACCTGGTTATTCAGGGCAGAGGGAAGGAGAGCTGTCTGGGGGCCAAGGAGGGGGCCTGGTGTGCATGCCGAGTACCCAGATGAGGGTTTTGAGAAGTTTGTCAGCTGCAAATAGCATGAAACTATGCCACTCACCCAAGACCACCATCCTCTGGGCATGGCCTCTGGGCTTGCCATGCAGGCTCAGGAGGACAAGGGGAAAGGAGCTGGGGGCATGAGCACAGCAGTAGTGGAGGAGAGGACCCCAGGGTCTAGCTGGACCTGAAAGGAGTGAAAGCAGAAAGGGCTGATTGGTCAGGAAAAACAAAGGTACAAAGAAACAAGGCATCTCACTGGATTGAAGAACAGGTTCACTGGAAGTGAGAATACAAGGAGGTGATGCAGAGGAAGGTCCTTCTAAGCAGAGTTAATTGTCCCCAGAATAACACTTGGGCCCAGCAGCTGCCATGCTCTGTTGTAGCCCACTCCACCCCAGCCCATGAGTGTTGTTTCAGGATTAACTGAGGTAGATAAATTCTAATCTAACTAAAGCTGGACAGACACAGATAAGAGCTCAGAAGGGCCTAATTCTTCCCATATCACCCAGAGCCATGTGGGTGGCAGGATGCAGGGGACATGTTTTCAAGTTTGTGCTGATGTTTCCAAAAGCTCTGGAGGGAAAGACGCTCTGTGAAGGAGAAATGAGGCATGCTGCAAGAAAAGCATCCTTAAATCGGTCTTCTTAGAGAACTCACCTCTGTGTTCATCTTGGTCTCTTCCTGTAGAAGCTGTGAAAACAAAAGCAGAGGATCAGGACCTTGGTGGCACTCGCCCCCAACTCTGTGCAGACACTCTCCTTGATCACTTCCCCTTCTCCCCCAGTTCCTGTCCAATTGGCTCCATCTCCCTCAAATGCCTTCATTACCTTGCCCTCCAGTGAGGGGACCCAGGTGTCTGTTCTGAGGCAGGTCCTCGCTGGCCCCCCTGGGACATCACACCAGTACTGTTTCTCTAAAGGATACTGCCAACCTCTAAGGTTTTCTCCTATACTGGAAGGGATGCCTTGATGCATTTCCCAAAGTTGGGGCTTGGAGAGGGTAGCTTCCTGTCTACCCTTCTTTTATGGGGACAAACAAGGCAGCAAGAAATATATACCTCCTTTTTTCCCTCCTCGCTGAGTTTCCCAGGAACTTAAATATGTTAAAAAATCAGGACTGATGCATATACACTACTGTGTATAAAATAGAGAACTACTAAGGACCTACTGTATAGCACAGGAAGCTCTACACTCAATATTCTGTAGTGACTCATGAGAAAAGACTCTACAAAAGAGTGGATATATGTATATATATATATATTAATTGATTCACTTTGCTATACACCTGAAACTAATACAATACTGTAAATGAACTATACTCCAATAAAAATTAAAAAAAAAAAAGTTCAGTGGGCTACTCTGAAGCCTTGGCATTAAGAAGGAGGAAGAAGGGAGGAGACAGGCGAGCAAGAGTCACAGGGAGTAAGGAAAGAAAAAGAGAAGATGAGGGGAAACGAGAGAGAGAAGGGAAAGAAGGAACTTGTACAGAATAATGGGGTTCCAAAGTTTGGGGGTTCCAAACTTTAATGGACTCCTGGGGCTGCCTGTTGGAAATGTGCTTTTCTGGGTTACACCCCCAGAGCTTCTACTCTGGGGAGAGAGGTTAAGAGTGTGCATTTTCAACAGGTATCTAGGAGACCGTGCTCAGATGGTCAGAGAACCACTCTTGGAGAATCACTAGAATTGAGAGTGGAACGGATGGGTCCCAAAGAGTGAACTTTTTCATTCATTTTCAGAGCAGTTAGAATTTTCACTTGATTTTAACTAGGGTGGTGAGTGAGGGCTGGGGGACAGAAGTGATGGAGAAGGGACTAAGGAAGCCTCTCCAGGCCTTCCACCTGGGGTGAGGGGTTGTCCGGGATGCCAACAAAAAGGATGCTCCTGAGGAGCTGAGGAGGGGAAGGAGAGCCCTCCAGGAACTCCAGAAAGGGAGGCTGAGGTAGCCCCTGTCCTTGGACCAGTCCTGCATTTGATTTTATTTTCTTTCAGAACATAAGAAGGGTTACGTGTAGTGAAACGAACTGACTGGCAACAACAAAAATAACACCGTCTTTAAAAGCCTTGATTCCTGGCAATCCTCAGATCACCTAGGCTGTGGGTTGAAAACAACTGGTTTTTAGTAATTCCCTTCTGAAAATAACAGGTTTTCAGTAATTCCCTTCTCTCCTCCCTTCCTGTTCCTCCTTCCTGCTTTTGACAGTGGGTCTCATGACCCAGGCTGGTCAGCTCCACATGTTGGCCATATGGAAGCTTTTCAAGTTTCCTGGAAAATCTGAACAGAGGAACTTGTTAGAAATCAGACCCTAAAAAGCAGAGAGTGAGTGATAAAGAGGGTAAGCTTTCTTCTTAGGTCCTCGGGAGTCAGTATGGGTGTGATGTCTTCTTGTTCATAAAATACCTCCAAAGAATAACCAAGACACTGATGGCAAAGCCAGAAAAAGCCAGAACTAAGTCAAGGATGTGTGCTGGGCGATGGTCTAGACTACAGGGGCTCCTGGAGGAGCCTGCCCCTCACAGATTCTTCTCCATCATGCTATGGCAAGTTACTTATCCTGTTGAGAATGTTAGTGTGAGTGTCCCTTGGGGCTTACATGGGGGTGGGGAAACCAGATAACGAAACAGGAGGAGGTGGATAACAGTTGCGAGATGACTGGGTCAGCTACTTTATCTACATGAACCTGATCTTTGAAAACCGACAAAAAGGCTACTAATATTAACTCCACTTTACATATGAGGGACCTGAAGTGCAGGGTAGGTTAAAGCACTTGGCCTCACAGTCATCGTGTTGTGGTTCTGCGTTGTAACTTTCAGCTTCCTGGCTCTGGAGCCAAACCCAGAATGCTCCAGAGACCTTTCCAGGGCTGTCTGACACTCAGCCAGAGAGCTGCTGTAATAAACAGGACATATAGGGTTTGATCTGGCTTCAGTCAAGGACTGCTCAAGTGACTCCGGTCAAACAGTTTCCCCATTTGTAGGCTAAATGGCTGGACTTCATCTCTAACATCTCTTCTAGCTCTATAATGCTCACTGATTCCCAAAATAGGAAAATCTGGTGAGTCCTGAAACAGTGCTCAACTTCAGTTGTGAAATGACTTTACCCAGATGCTCTATCAGATTGACAAAGAATTCAGAACGTTTGCCACAGAGTGTTAGTCAAATATCTTTTTTTTTTTTTTTTGTCATGCTTCGCAGCTTGTAGGATCTTAGTTCCCCAACCAGAGATTGAACCCAGGGCCCCAGGAGTGAAAGTGCAGAGTCCTAACCACTAGACCACCAGCGAATTCCTTAACATCACTGGGGAACTATAGATAGGTATCTCCACAGACAGCAGTTTAGCAACATCCATTAAAATTCCAAATGTAAGCAAATGAACTCTGACCTAGCAACTCTACTGCTTCCCCCTTTTTTTTAATTACAAAATTTTTTTCAAGATTTAACAGTTAACTTACACTGTTGTGTCAGTTTAAGGTGCACAGCAAAGTGATTCAATTATATATATCACACAAATACATACATAATTTATACAATAGCCAAAACATGGAAGGAACCTAAATGTTCATCGAAGATATGGACATATTCAACGGAATAATACTCAGCCATAAAGAGAACTGAAATAATGCCATTTGCAGCAACATGAATGGACCCAGAGTTAATAATTATCATATTAAGTGAAATAAGTCAAACAGAGAAAAATAAATACCATATAATATCATTTATATGTGGAATCTAAAAAATGATATGTGAACTTATTTACAAAACAGAAAAAAAAACTCAGAAATAGACGCACAGACACAGAAAACAAACTTATGGTTACTAAAGGGGAAAGAGGGTGAGGGATAAATTAGCAGTTTGGGATTAACATATACACACTCCTGTATATGAAACAGATAAATAAAGACCTACTGTATAGCATAGAGATCTATATTCAGTATTTTGTAATAGCCATTGCTTTTTATTTCTGTCTCTAGACCCCAAACCACTTTCAGGAGAAATCAGTAAATTGCCCTGAGTCCTTTGTCCTTTTTTTTTCTTTAACTCTTTATTTTATATTGAAATATAGCTGATTAATAATGTTGTGATGGTTTCAGGTGGACACCAAAGGGAGAATCCTTTGTTCTTGTAGAAATACTATTGCTTGCCTTCTCTTTCTAATAAGAACTTCCAGAAAAGCTTTCCTATAAAAAGTCTATAAAACATTACTTATGAACTTTACTGCTTTCCCACAGGATCTGGGAAAAGCAAAACAAAACAGAAACAATTTGCAGAGCTACACATGCATGAGAAAGAACCCCACCTGGAAATCCTACCACCCTAGGCACCAGCAGTCTACCACCAAGGATGAACTGTATTATCATTTACAAAGCACATTCAGCAGGAGTATCCTGGACAGATACTTTCCATTCTCCTCCTCCTCCAAGTCTCAACTTCCTTTGTAATAAGATGGCACTGTTGGGGGAGGCAGCAACCCCAGGCCACCGTTTAACACCTGCCCTGCCCATTTTCCCCACTGTCCTGCCAAGACCATTACAGTCTGAACAGAACCCAAGGAGGACTTTATTGTATATTTTAACATATTCTAGAAGATCTACGACCTAACCCTATAACAAGAAGCTTTACTTTTTTTGGTACTCTTTTATTTTTCTTAGAGCATAGCTGATCTACACTGTTGTGTTAGTTTCAGGGGTACAGCAAAGTGTGTCAGTTATAGACATACAGATATGCATTCTTTTTCAGATTCTTCACCCTGTACATTATTACAGAATACTGAGTAGACTTCCCTGTCCTATACAGTAGGTCCTTGTTGGTTATCTATTTTATAGTAGTGTGTGTACATTATGTATGTTAATCCCAGACTCCTAATTTATCCCTTCCCCCCAACAATTTCCCTTTGGTAATTGTAAGTTGTTTTAGAAATTTGTGAAATTTAGAAATCTGTTTCTGTTTTATAAATAAATTTATTTGTATCCTTTTTAATATGAGAGATGAGATGGTTCAATGGTATCACTGACTCAGTCGACATAAGTTTTGAGCAAACTCCAGGAGATGGTGAAAGACAGGTAAGCCTGGTGTGCTGCAGTCCATGGGGTCGCAGAGCCAGACAACTTAGTGACTGAACAGAAACATCCTTTTTAAAATTAGATTACACATATGAGTGATACCATATTATATTTCTCTTTCTCTGACTTACTTCACTTAGTATCATAATCTCTAGGTCCACTCCTGTTGCTGCAAATGGCACTATTTTGTTCTTTTTTATGGTTGAGTAGTATCCCACTGGATATATGTACCACATCTTTTTTTTCCTTTCCCCTGTTTAGGTTGCTTCTATGTCTTAGCTATTGTAAATAGTGCTGCAAAAATCACTGGGGTGCACTGATTTTTTTGTTTGATTTTTATTTCAAGGGTTTAATATTTTAAGAATATTTAAAACATTTTAATATTTAAAAGCTTAAAGACTTTAAGTTCCTAACTTTTAGCATTATGTTTAGAAACACTTATATATACATTTTTTCTTTTAGATTTTTAACTTTCCCCTCCTTTATTTACATGTTTAGTTTTAATCAATCTAAGTTGTTTGGTATATGGCATAAAAGAAGACTACTGTAATCTCCCCAAATAGGTAAATTGTTCTCATATCATTTATTCTCATAAATTTATTTATTCTCATAAAGATTCATTCTTTCCCCCAGTGGCTCATATTTAAATTCTTATGAATATGGTTATTCTTTCTTTCACATTATTGACCCCGATTTCCATACCTATAATATATTATTTACATGACTGTGGCTTTACAACATATTCTGCTTTCTGGTAGTTCAAGTTCTCCCATTAAATTGTTCCATATTCTTATCTATTCTTGCTCACTCAGACTTCTAGATTAAATTTAGAACAGCTTTGTCAAGTTAAGAAAAAAAATTCCACAGGGACTGTGCTTGTGATTACATCAAATTGATAAATTAAATTAGGATTAATCATTCAGCCTTCCCACCCAGAAATATATGGTATGCCTCTGTAGGAGAAGCCACTTAAAGAAAACATAAAAAGAATCTCAAGTTAGTTTTTGAATTACTGCATAATTACAAATGACACCTCAGGCTGCAGTGGCTCACTGGAAAGTTAATTGAAAAAAGTCAACACTTTGGCATAAATAACCTGCTTAAAGCATTTTCAGGTAGGGAAGCCTCTCCTCAGATGTCCTGCAGCAGACAAGCTATCCTCTGGGAAATGGGGTTGCAGATCATCATACTAAGTGAAGTCAGTCAGAAAGAGAAAGACAGATACCCTATGACATCACTTCTACGTGGAGTCTAAAATATGACACAAAATATGAACTTATCAATTAAACCGAAACAGACTCACAGACACAGAGAACAGACTTATGGTTGCCAAGAGGGAGAGGTGGCAGGGAGAGAGGGATTCGGAGCTCGGAATGAGCAGATGCAAGGTATTATATATAATGGATAAACAACAAGGTCCTACTGTATAGCACAGGGAACTATATTCAACATCCTGTGATAAACCATAAAGGAAAAGAATATGAAATAGAATGTATATGTATGTATAACTAAATTACTTTGCCATAGAGTAGAAATTAGCAAAATATTGTAACTCAACTATATTAAAAAGTAAAATAAAATTTTTAAAACAAAGGCCAGTTCTAGACCTGGCTTGGGTATCCACTAGTCGTGTGACTGAGTCCAGGGCACATGGTCTCTGAGCACCTTGAAAAAGGGGGGGCAGATGAGTGTAAATGAACTTAGATGACCCCTAACATACTCTTTCAGTGCTGACATGCCATAAATTCTAACTCACTTCTATTTATTGTTTCTTCTTTGGTTTAGCTTTCTTCATGTTTGGCTTGGTTACCTGGAGGTTATTAGCTTCTCTTGGGTTCACTTAGGGCTTTCCCTTGTAGCTTAGTTGGTAAAGAATCTGCCTGCAATGGAGGAGACTTGGGTTTGATCCCTGGATTGGAAAGATCCCCTGGAGAAGGGGAAGGCTACTCCAGTATTCTGGCCTGGAGAATTCCATGGACTGTATACTCCATGGGGTCACAAAGAGTCGGACACGACTAAGTGAGTTCACTTAGGGGCAGACAGACACAAGTAATCGAGGACAAGGCTCAGGTTATCAGATCTAGGGGAGCTGCTGCCCAGCTGCCCTGAGTCCTCGTCACTCAGCAGGTAATGTCTGAACATATGTCACTGTCCTTCCACTCCCAACTTTCAAAGCTCCTCCCACCTGCTCCAAGACCCTCCTATTCTTCCTAGTGGCCATTTCAAAACCTTCTGCTTTTCACCAAGAGTGATCTTGATATTCAATTCAGTTCAGTTCAGTTGATTAGTCGTGTCCAACTCTTTGCAACCCCATAGACTGCAGCATGCCAGGCCTCCCTGTCCATCGCCAACTCTCGGAGTTTACTCAAACTCATGTCCATTGAGTTGGTGATGCCATCCAGCCATCTCATCCTCTGTCGTCCCTTTCCCCTCCTGCCTTCAATCTTTCCCAACATCAGGGTCTTTTCAAATGAGTCAGCTGTTCGCATCAGGTGGCCAAAGTATTGGAGTTTCAGCTTCAGCATCAGTCCTTCCAATGAATATTCAGGAATGATTTCCTTAAGGATGGACTGATTGGACCTCCTTGCCATCCAAGGCACTCTCAAGAGTCTTCTCCAACACCAGAGTTCAAAAGCATCAATTCTTCGGTGCTCAGCTCTCTTTATCGTCCAACTCTCACATCCATACATGACTACTGGAAAAACCATAGCTTTGACTAGACAGACCTTGATATAACAGGAGAGAAATGTTGTATTGGAGTCAAAGCACTCTTACTAAGAATGAACAGCTGGTATCCTGTATTTAAACTTACAAGGGTATATCCATCCTTTAAAAGGGCAGCTTATTCACTCAAATAATTGCAAGCAATACAATCTGAGTGTAATTCAATTTTAAAGGTGGGTTGAGAGAAGGACATTCCGGGGCCCATACATGCTGTTAGGCACTGATACCCAAGAAAGTCCAGGTCAAAACCTTGGTTCCCTATTGCTGAGATTAGTTCTTTCTGGCCAAGTGCTTTTGAAAACCATGAACTGCTGGAACATCTGAGCATAGCACAAACGACAAGTGTATTGGGGTTGGGACAAAGGAATATAAATCTTCCACCCAGGAAGAATCTGTGTAACTCTGGTTTCTAACTATTTATTTATGTCATTTTTTTGGGCTCCAAAATCACTGCAGATGGTGACTGCAGCCATGAAATTAAAAGATGCTTACTCCTTGGAAGAAAAGTTATGACCAACCTAGATAGTATGTTCAAAAGCAGAGACATTACCTTGCCGACTAAGGTTCATCTAGTCAAGGCTATGGTTTTTCCAGTAGTCATGTATGGATGTGAGAGTTGGACTGTGAAGAAGGCTGAGTGCCTTAAGAAGTTCAGTTCAGTTCAGTCGCTCAGTCGTGTCCGACTCTTTGCGACCCCATGAATCGCAGCACGCCAGGCCTCCCTGTCCATCACCATCTCCCGGACTTCACTCAGATTCACGTCCATCGAGTCAGTGATGCCATCCAGCCATCTCATCCTGTCATCCCCTTCTCCTCCCGCCCCCAATCCCTCCCAACATCAAAGCCTTTTCCAATGAGTCAATTCTTTGCATGAGGTGGCCAAAGTACTGGAGTTTCAGCTTTAGCATCATTCCTTCCAAAGAACACCCAGGGCTGATCTGCTTCAGAATGGACTGGTTGGATGCCCTTGCAGTCCAAGGGACCCTCAAGAGTCTTCTCCAACACCACAGTTCAAAAGCATCAATTCTTCGGTGCTCAGCCTTCTTCACGGTCCAACTCTCACATCCATACATGACCACAGGAAAAACCATAGCCTTGACTAGACGGACCTTAGTCGGCAAAGTAATATCTCTGCTTTTGAATATGCTATCTAGGTTGGTCATAACTTTTCTTCCAAGGAGTTAGAGCCCTCAAACTTTCATTCTGCAGAGACAGGAAGACTTTAAATCACTTGCTGCTGGTGGTTTTCCATCTGCCCTCCTCCTCCCCACTCAGGAACTGGCTGACCTCCCTATGTTGCATCTCCTGGCCTGCTTCACCCTCCAGCTTCCGCTTGGCACTGGCCAGAGAAGGAGATCAGAAGAGGGGAAAGGTGTAACACAGAACAAACCCGACTCCCTGCTTGGTCACTCTGGATCTTACCTCTTTGCAAAATAATGTTGCCTCTGGCCTGAAATATGCAAGGCAGCACATTCTCAAGGCTTTGCCTTCCAGGCTTGCTCTTTCAAGGCCTAACAGTTTTCATTTATATAAAGATAAAAAGTTGCACAACAGAGGATCACACTGGTCCTGTTGGACGTTGACAGCAGACCTACATGGACAGCTGCAAGAGCAAAGGATTATCACATCCCCTTCCTGGTCTGGTCCGCACCAAGACTTCTGCACCAACTAGCTACACCCCTGCCTCTTTTGAAGCCTGAATTGTGACTCAGGGGTAAGATGGTTCTCTGGGACACTAGGTTACCATCTTCTCTGTCTTCTGGGTTTCTAAAAAAAGTCACTATACTTTGCCCCAACATCTCGCCTCTTGATTGAGTAGCCAGTCGTGCGGCTGAGCAGTACGGGGTTTGGACAAAAGGAGAGGCTGGTGAACGCATCCCTGACTTGTGCAGCAGTGGCTGACTTCTGCCACGAGCCCCCTGTAACCCTGGAGGGCGAGCCCTCCTTGGGAGCTGCACCCCCACTCTCACCTCCAAGCTCTGGAACCACAGTCTCTTCCCTGCCCCTTCAGACCGGGGTGGGGATGGCATCCCACCAACCCTCTTACCGGGGTGCCTCACTGTCATTTGTTGGTTCTGCGAAACCTACCCCCTCTTCCATAGAGTCCCTTCAAAAATGTCTTGCATTTTGTGGGTTTTTTCCTGTTTCCATTCTAACCAATATACTTGCCCACCAAAATCTCTCCATAAATGAATGGTACAGCCAGGACTAAACAGCTTTCTTGGTTTAAACTATGCCTCTCTTTCCATCTTAGTCTTTCTTCTAAGTGCAAACTGGAATATGAACCTCTCTAGAGCATACCATGAATAATATGGCAATTTCCGTTAACCCATTGGTCTCAATCAACATTTCTGATTGTTAGAATGAGAAGTGGGGAGTGAGCCAGCATGCTGCTAACCATCTTCTAATACACAGGACAGCCTCCCACTCCAGCTCCAAATATCAACAGTTCCGAGGTTGATTACTCCCCCTGCAGAATGACCCACAGCTGTGACTTTCCTCCTCTCTGAAATGCTCTCAGATGCCTATAACCACTGCTCTCAAGCCAGGCCACTGGCAGAAGTATGTTGAGTCCTGCCCCAGGCCACAGGTGCCTTGCACCAAGGCCTCAGAAGTGGAGCCCAGAATCTACCCAGGTCACCTCCAAAGCTGATTGAGCCCCTCTGTAACTGTTGCCCAAAGCCCCTGATATCACTGACAAGCTTCCTGACTCCCAATTAGGCAAAGATGCCCACTCCTGTAAACACACTATAGCGTCCCAATCAATCACCTAATGCCAACCTTTCAGGAGGATTTTCTTTGTCTCGAGGCTATAAAAATTGGCTATGAACTCATGAAAATTGTTGGCTTTCCCTGGTCTCTCAGGAGGTCGGCCCACTGTGCTCACATTATCTCTGCTCTTTGTTCTTAATAAACTCATTCCCTTCTGAAATGCTCTATGTCTGAAAATTTCTTTTCCAACCTGTGCTCACACTGACTCAACAAAGAATGGCGGAAGGATTAGGGAGATGGTGACCTTCTCAGACAGGGCTGGGTGCTGGCCTGAGAGGTCCAAGAGAGTTAAGGTAAAAGTGACCTTTACCCCTAGGCTGAATTTTCCTTTCTTGAAGGGAGCTGATACTTTGGGGCCTACCAAGGAAAATAAAATGACTACATGGGGCAAAATTCTGAAAAAATACGCATCAAAATAGTAATTGTAATTGTGTCTCTGAGTGGTAGAATTTGTGGTGATTTCTTTGTGGTTATCTATATATTTTAAATTTTGCAGGACTTCCCTGGTGGTCCAGTGGTTAAGAATCCACCTTTCAATGCATGGGTTGTAGGTTCAATCCCTGGTCAGGGAACCAAGATTCCACATGCCACGTGGCAACTAAGCAATGAAGACCCAGCGCAGTCCAAAAAAGTTAATAAAATAAATTTTGCTATAAAGGTTAGTTAACATTTATATAATTATTTAAAACTCTAAAAAGAAGCTATTATGCCATATTCACTGATTCCATCCCTCCCAGCCCCAGTTCGAGTGCATAGGATTTCACATGGCAATATATCAGGGTGCTTTAATAATGAAAACCAGAAAACTGTCTTTACAGCCAATTATAAGGAATGACTCTACTTCCTTCAAGGTCATTCATATTTGAGGGATGAATGAAGGAATGAAGTATTCTTTACTTTCAAATGACATGTACTTATGCAACTGACCAAGTTTACTTTCTTAGAGGCAAATTTGAGACTCAGCACAAAAGCAATATAGACCTGCACTGTCCTATATGGTAGCCACTGTAGGCTAATTTGTTTCAGTCGTGTCTCTCTGCAACCCCATGGACTATAGACCACCAAGCTCCTCTGTCCATGAGATTCTCCAGGCAAGAATACTGGAGTGGGTTGCCATTTCCTTCTCCAGGGAGTCTTCCTGACCCAGGGATCAAACCTGCATCTCCTGTGGCTCCTGCATTGCAGGCAGAGTCTTTACCACTTGAGCCATCAGGGAAGCCTCAAGGTAGCCATTAGACACACTATTTTTTTTAATTGAAGTATAGCAGATTTACAACGTGCCAATCTCTGCTGTACAGCAAAGTGACTCAGTTATACACATATTAAATATTCTTTTTAAAATATTCGTTTCCATTATAGCTTATCCAGGAGATTGGATATAGTTCCCTGTGCTATACATTAGGACCTTGTTGTTCATCCATTCTAAATGTAATATTTTGCATCTACCAACCGCAAACTCCCAGTCCATCCCTATCCCTTCCCCCTCTCCCCCTTGGCAAGCATAAGTCTGTACTCTATGTCTGTGAGTCTATTTCTGTCATTTGTGCTATATTTTGGATTCCACCTATTAGTCATATCATATGGTGTTTCTCATTCTGACTTACTTCACTTAGTATGATGATCTCTAGTTGCATGCGTGTTTCCTTTTTTGTGGCTGAGTTAATACTCCACTGTTTATATGTATCTCATCTTATTTATCCATCCATCTGTCACTGGACATTTATCTTGTTTCCATGTTTGGCTGTTGTGAATAGTGCTGTTAGGAACATCGGGGTGCATGTTTCTTTTAGAATTACAGTTTTCTCAGGGTATAGGTCCAGGAGTGGGATGGCTGCATCCGGCGGTAATTCTATTTTCAGTTTTCTGAGGAACCTCCATACTGTTTAACAAACACACACACACTATTTAAATGTAAATTAATTAAATATAGAACGTTTCCATTCTCACAGCAAGTTCACACTTTATTTTTCCCCCTGGACTTACTTTCTCTCTTACATTATCTTTGCTCCCCATAGCTGGTTACATTTATTTTCTGCTGACTTGCTACGCCTCTATATGATTTTGTTGCAAACCACCCTAGTTCCTTTGTGGGACAATTCAGGATATCAGTACTTCTAAATATTTGTGTCGAGATAACCTTGTTGCTGGGAGCTCAGCCTTAGTTTTTCTAGAGTGCACTTAAATCATGTAACCCGCAGAACAACGTCTGAAATGCTAAGAGTTTCGTTTCCAAAGAGGAAAGCGCAGTCAGGAGAGGTTACGTGACCTGCGGAGGATTCATACCAAGGAGCAGAACCCCAGGCCGGCGGGTCCCTGGAGTCCCAGCCGGCCGGGTTCTCACCCCCGCTGGAGATGCCGAGCAGAGCCGTTCGCCCCACTACGCCGCATCGCCCGAAACTCTAGCTGAATACCTCTACATAAAAACCGAAACCATCACCAGTTTACAAATGAAATAGGGATGAAACGTTCTTAATACTCGGCCTTTGTTTGTTTGACTCAGGCCCTCCCCAAGGAGCCCGTAGCGCTCACGGGCCAGCCGAGTCTCGCTTGCGCCCGGTCCCTGCCGGTCCCGGCGAGGTGGGCGGCGCCGAGAGCTCTGGGCCGGTGGCTGGTCAGGCGCGGGATGTCCCGCGCGCCTCGGTTTTCAAGCTCCTTCTGGAGGGTTTCAGAAAAAGCCTGACCCCGATGCCCTCGCGCGCCTTACCTGCCGCTGGGTACAAAGCTGAAGCTCTCCGAGCCACCTCCGGGCTCCGCGCCACCACCCGCCCTACGAACACTGCAGGAGCACGGCTGGGATTGGCTGCCGAGTCGGAGGGACGGGGAGAGGCGAGCGGAGGAAGGAGGAGACAACGGGCGGGGTGGGGAGTGTGTGGGGAAGGGGTCCCGCCTACGCCTCCTCCCGCGAGGGCGCAGCCCCAGCACTCTGTTAGGTTACCCGAGCTGCAGGACTGGCTGTGAACTTGTCTAGGCGGCAGTCTTCAGCCCAGCCCCTGCTCTGTCCCTTGCGCCGTGCTTGGCGGCGCCAGTGGGCCGAGGGCGCGCATCCGCAGGGGAGCGGGGAGCCTAGGCTTGTGCTCCGGGCCCGCAGAGTGTCTGGGGCTGTGCACCGTGTGCCCCATCTCTAGTGGGGGGCATCGGAGCCCCCTCCTCTGCCCCACTCCCGCCACGGGAACCCGCTGGATCCTTTTGGGTTAGTAGCTCCGGCCCTGGTGGAACAACCAGGGAAGCATTTTTTTCTCCTCTGTGTGTATGTTGAAATACCTGTAACATAACATGTCCATCTTAACCATTTTTTAAATGTATACAGTTCAGTGGTATCAAATACATTTACTTAGTTGTGCAAAAACACCACTATCCATAACTGTTTTCATCTTGTGAAACTGAAGCTCTATACCCATAAAACAATGATTTCTTGCCTCCAAGTCCTGGTAAGCACCATTCTACTGTCTGTGTTTATGATTTTGACTGCTGTATCTCGTATATGTGGAATCATACATTATGTATCTTTTTCTGACTGGCTTATTTCATTTACCATAATGAACCTAGGAGTCATCCATGTTGTAACATATTGTACAATGTCCTTCCTTTTTAAGACTGAACAATATTCCATTGAATGTATAATATATTTATATTTTGCTTATCTGTTCATCCACTGATGCACACGACTTGCTTTGTTGGGTTAGTTATTACAAATAATGCTGCCATGAACATGGGTGTACAAATATCTCTTTGAGACCCTACTTTCAATTCTTTGGGCTATATGCCCAGAAATGGAATTGCTGGATCATAGGTGGCTCAGAGGAAGACCTGGGTTTGCTCCCTGAGTCGGGAAGATTCCCCTGGAGAAGGAAATGGCAATCCACTCCAGTACTCTTTGCCTGGAAAATCCCATGGTCTGAGAAGCCTGGTAGGCTACATTCCATGGGGTCACAAAGAGTTGGACAAGACTGAGCGACTTCACTTCATAACTTCATAGTAATTCTATCTTTTATTACTTGAGGAAACACCAGTTTTCCGTAGTGACTGTACCATTTTACATTTTCACCATTTTCACCAATAATGCAGAAAGTCCTAATTTCTCCATGTCCTTGCAAACACTCATATTCTGTTTGTTTGTTTGTTTCAGTAGTAGCTAGCCTAATGGATGTGAGGTGGTATATCAGTTCAGTTTTGATTTGCATTTCCCTAATGATTTAGATCTCTTCTTTGGAGAAAAATCTATTTTGTTCATTTTGAATCAGGTTGTTTGATTTTTGTTGTTGAGTTTTAGGAGTTCTCTATATATTCTGGGTATTAATGTTTTATCAGATAAATGATTTGCAAATATTTTCTCCCATTCTGTGGGTTGCCTTTTCACTCTTTACTTTGGATGCACAATTTGTCTTAATTTCATGAAGTCCAATTTGTCTAGTTTTCCTTTTGTTACATGTGCCTTTGGTGTCATATCCAAGAAATCATTGCTACATCCATATAGAAGTTTATGTCTTACATTTAGGTCCTTTATCCATTTTTGAGTTAATTTTGTATATGTCAGGAAGGGGTCCAACTTTATTCTTTTTCATTGTGGATATCCAGTTTTTCTAACAACATTTACTGAACAGATTGTACTTTCCCCCATTGAATGGTGTTGGTTCCCTTGTCAAAAATAATTTGACCACATTTGGGGTTTATTTTTGGATGCCCTATTCTATTCCATTGGTCAATGTCTCTGGTTTATGCTAATACCACACTTTTTTGATTAGTGTAGCTTTATGATAAGTTTTAAAATCAGGAAATCAGGGGTGAAGTCCTCCACTTTAGCTCTTTCTCAAGATTGTTTTGGCAATTTGGGTCCTTTGAAATTTGACATGAAGTTTAGGGTGGTTTTTTTCTATTTCTGCAAAAAAAATTGTTGAAATTTTCATATGGATTGCTTTGAATCTATAGATTAGTTGAATTTTATTGACATTTTGACAATATTGTCTTTTACACCATGAACATGGAATGTACATCCATTTATTTCTGTCTTCTTTAATTTCTTTCAGCGTTGTTTTGTATTTTTCATTGTATGAGTCTTTCACCTCCTTACTTAATTCCTAAGTATTTTATTCTGTTTGATGCTGTTATATATAAAATTGTTTTTGTAATTTCTTTTCAGATAGTTCATTGTCGGTGTACAAAAATGCAACTAATTTTTGTGTGTTGGCTTTATGACTTGCTACTTTGATGAAAATTTATTAGTTCTAGTAGTTTTTTTTTTTCCTTGATGGATTGGGGCTTTCTATATATTAGATCATATCATCCATGAACAGATGCACTTATACTTCTTTTTCTCCAATTTGGATGACCTTTTATTTTTTTTCTTACTTAATTGCACTGGCTAGAATTTCAGTATTGTATTGAATAGAAGTGGCAAAAGTGGGTATTCTTGCCTTGTTCTTTGTCTTATAGGAAAGGCTTTCAGTCTTTCACCATTGACTGTGATGTTCACTGACAGTTTTTCATAAATGACTTTTACTATGGTGAGGTAGTTTCATTTTACTCTAGTGGACTGAGTGTTTTTTTTTATCATGAAAAGGTGTTGAATTTTGTCAGATGCTTTTTCTACATCAATTGGAGCAATCATGTGTTTTTTTTGCTTCATTCTATTGGTATGACTCCTTATATTGATTGATTTTCATATGTTGAACCATCCTTAGTTATTGTGAATAATCCTTCTAATATGCTGCTGAATTATATTTCCTAGTATTTTGGTGAGCATTTCTCATCAATGTTTAGAAGGGATATTGATCTGTAGTTTTCCTTTTTTAGGATGTCTTTGTCTGTCTGTGGTGTCAGGGTAATGCTAGCCTCATAGAATGAGGTAGGGAGTATTTCCTTCTCTTATTTTTTTTTTTTTTCTGGACAATTAGACAAGGATTAGTATTCTTCTTTAAGTAATAGCTTCACTGTGAAGCCATCAGGTCCAGGACTTCTATCTGTGGAAGGTTTTTACTACTGATTCAATCTCCTTACCAGTTGTAGCTACATTTCAAATTTTCTGTTTCTTCATGAGTTAGTCATGGTAGGTTCTATGTTTCCAAAATTTGTCATTTCTTGTAGGTTCTCCAATTTGCTGCTGTACAGTTGTTTATCCTGTTCTCTTACAATCCTTTTTATTTCTGTAGCATCTGTAGTGTTGTCACTACTTTCTTATCTGATTTTAGTAGTTCGAGTCTTCTCTGTTTTGTTAGTCTATGTAGCTAAAGGTTTGCCAATTTTGCTGATCTTCTCAAAGAACCAGCTTTTGGGGTCATTGATTTTCTCTATTGTGTTTATATTCTCATTTTCATTTATCTGTGATCTAATCTTTATTGTTTCCTCTCTTCTAGCTTTGAGTTTGTTCTTCTTTTTCAAGTTCCTTTAGGTTGTTGATTTGAAATCTTTCTTATTTTTTAACGTAAGCATTTATAGCTATAAATTTTCCCCTTGGCACTGCTTTTGGTAAGTCCCATAAGTTATGGTACGCCATGCTTTCGTTTTTATTTATCTCTGAGTATTTGCTAATTTCTCTTATATTTTCTTCTTGGATCCATTGGGTGTTTGTATGTATATTGTTTAATTTCTACAACTTTGTGAATTTTCCAGTTTTCTTCTTGTTGCTGCTAAGTCACTTCAGTCGTGTCCGATTCTGTGCGACCCCATAGATGGCAGCCCACCAGGCTCCCCCGTCCCTGGCATTCTCCAGGCAAGAACGCTGGAGTGGGTTGCCATTTCCTTCCTGTTATTGACTTCTAATTCCATCCGCTGTGGTCAGAGAAGATACTTTGTATGATATCTATGTTTTCAGACCTATTGAGACTTAATTTGCAGCCTAACATGTGATCTATCCTGAAAAATGTCCAATGTGCATTTGAGAAGAAGGTGTAGTTCATTGCAGAGCGCTCTGTGTCTGTTAGATCAGTTGGTTTACTGTATTAAGTCCTCTATTTCCTTTCTTATATTCTTTTTTTTTTAGCCATTATTATGAGTGGGGCATTGAAGTCTTCAACTACTATTGTAGAATTGTCTATTTCTTCTCAATTTTGTTAATTTTTGCTTCATATATTTTGATGTTCTATATTAAAGTTTGTATATGTCTATAATTTTTAAATCTTCTTTCTTGGTTGAATCTTTTATGAATATATAATGTGCTTGTCACATAATCTTTTTGGATTTAAAGTCAATTTTGTCTGGTATTACTATAGCCATATCTGCTCTCTATATTAAAGTTTGTATATGTCTATAATTTTTAAATCTTCTTTCTTGATTGAATCTTTTATGAATATATAATGTGCTTGTCACATAATCTTTTTGGATTTAAAGTCGATTTTGCTTGGTATTATTATAGCCATATCTGCTCTCTTTTGGTTACTGTTTTCATGGATTATCTTTTCCCATCTTTTCTCTTTCAACATGTTTGTGTCTTTGGATCTCAGTTCAGTTCAGTTCAGTCGCTCAGTCGTGTCTGACTCTTTGCGACCCCATGAATCGCAGCACACCAGGCCTCCCTGTCTATCACCAACTCCTGGAGTTCACTCAGACTCACGNTCAGTCGTGTCTGACTCTTTGCGACCCCATGAATCGCAGCACGCCAGGCCTCCCTGTCTATCACCAACTCCTGGAGTTCACTCAGACTCACGTCCATCGAGTCAGTGATGCCATCCAGCCATCTCATCCTCTGTCATCCCCTTCTCCTCCTGCCCCCAATCAGTGCATCTCTTACAGACAGCATAGAGTTGCATCATGTTTCTTATTTATTCTGCCAATATGAGTGTTTTGACTGGAGAGTTTAATCTATTTACATTCAAAGTAATTGCTGATAACAAAGCTCTTCTGTCACATGCTAGTTGTTTTCTATATATTTTTTTCTCTCATTTCCTGCATTACTTTCTTCTTATGTGTTTAGTTGATAGTAAAATGGATACATTTCTATCTCTTTTCCTTTTGTGCATATTCTATAGCTATTTTCTTTGTGGCCACCAAAGAAGATTATATCTAACATCCTAAAGTTATAACATTATAATTTTAATTTACTCTAGCTTCACTTTAATAACATGCAAAAACTCTGTTCCTTTATAGTTCTTTCCCCACCTCCTTCAGCTGTTGATGTTACACATTGTGTGCCCCAAAACATAAATGAATAATTATTTTAAATCATGTAGAAAACAAAAAGTGCAGTTACAAACCATTGTTGCAATGATATAGCTTTTATAATTGCCCATGTACCTTTACTGAAACCATTATTTCTCCATACAGTTTTGAGTTACTATTGAGTGTCCTCATTTCACCTCACAGGAGTCCCTTGAGCATTTCTTGCAGGGCAGATCTAATGGTTACAAACTCTCTCAATTTTTGTTTATCTGGGATTATCTTAATTTTCCCCTCAACTGTGAAGGACAGTCTTTCCACATTTAGGATTCTCATTGATATGCTTTCCTTTTAGCACTTTGGATATATCAGCCCGCTTCTGGCTTCCAAGTTTTCTGAGGAGAAATTTGCTGGTAATCTTTTTGAGTAGACTTATATGTGATGATTTTCTCCTCTCTTTGCTTCTTTTAAGATCATTTCTTTGGCTTTAGTAAGTTTGATTATATGTGTCTTTGTACGGATATCTGAGTTCATCTTATTTGGAGTTGGTCAAATTTATTGGATGTTTATGCTCATGTATTTGACCACATTTGGGCATTTTCCAGTCACTGTTTCTGCAAATATTCTCTTTGCCCCCTTCTTTCTTCTTGGTCTCTCACACCCACATATTGTTCTGCTTGATGTCCTGTCGGTCCCTCAGGCTGTATTCATTTTTCGTTTATTTTCGTTCTGTTCCTCATAGTTGATAACTTTAATTGTCCTATTAAGTTACTGATTGTTTCTTCAGTCTGCTCAAATCTGCCTTTGAATCCCTCTTGTTGATTTTTCATTTCAGTTACTGTACTTTTCAATTCCAGAATTTCTTTTTTACTTCATCTTAGGCTTTCTATGTATTGGTGTTTCCATTTTGCTCATACATTGTTTTCTTGACATTTCCCACATATCTCTCTAGTTCTTTGAGCATCGTCAGACAGCTGTTTTAAAGATTTGTCTAGTATATCTGCCATTAGATCTTTTTCAGGGACAGTTTCTGTTCATATCTTTTCTTTGAATGGGCTATACTTTCTCTGTATGCCTTGTGATTTTGTGTGTGTGCATATGTGTGTGTGTGTGTGTGTGTGTGTGGGTGTGTGAACACTGATCATTTGAATCTAATAATGTGGTAATGCTGGAAATCAGATCTCCCCCTTTCCCCAGGGTTTACTGATTTCTGTTGTTTTTGTTTTTATTGATTGTTGTAGGTTACTTGTGTGATGAGGATCAGCCTAATGTGTAAATTAAGGTTTTCTCTGGTCTTTTGTCAGACTTTTCCTGGGCATGTGTGGTCACTTCCCAATTCCCCACTTACATACAGTTGTTTTTTATGTCCGAGTCTTTAACGTCTGGCCCCCATAGAGGGGAAAAGCAAAAGAGGAAGGGGAGGTGGGGAGGGAAGGGCCCTTTTAATCTTCTGTAGGTCACTTCAGTTAGGGAGGAAGGACTTGCACCAATGAAGGGAGGTGCAACTATGGCTGCCCCCCTCTTTGACTGCACCTCTGTGATCATGAGTAGTAATCTGTGCTCAGAGACAGATATTCAGAGGACAGGCTCCTGCCTCCTGCAAGCTCTATATAAGCCATTCCAGGGACGTGTGCACAGCTGTCTGCCATGCAGCTGGGGATGGAGGATGGGGAGCTGCTGCTGTGCTAACAGTTAAAATTGGCTGAAATTAACCACGGTTTGCTGTCCAAATCTTCCCCTGGAAGTTGAAAGCCTTCAGCAGACTCCAGAGTTCCAAAATAATTACTCAGGCAGATTCTGACCCAGTGCAGGTGTTGTCTAGATAGGCAGAAAGTTTCTTGATGGGTCCTACTCTTTCCATCATCAGGACTGTGACCTGTAGGTTGACTCTCATTTCCCTCAACAAACAGTTTTCACACTTTGCCCTGTGCTGTGTCTGACTCTGTGACCCTGTGGCCTGTAGCCCACCAGGCTTCTCTGTCCACGGGATTATCAAGGCAAGAATACTGGAGTGGCTTGTCATGCCCTCCTCCAGGGAATCTTTCTGACCCAGAGATCAAACCCACCCACACTTTATCCTTTGACCTGACAAACCTGCTTAACCAAGTGAGAAGAGAGAAAACAAGTCTTCATCTTGCATTTAAATTCCCCTGTCTCCTAAGTGCCATACTCCTCTCTTTCACAGTCCACTTAATATTTCTCCTTGGATGTCTGAAATACATTTTTCCTCAGAAATTTCCTCTTCCCGGACTTTACCAACTCCATCCTTCCAGCTGTTCAGGCCAAAAACTTAATGTTACCTTTGACTTATCTTTCTCTCACATCCCACAACTGTGGGCCAGGAAATTCTGTTGGGTGGACCCTCCGAGCATATACCGTCTGACTGCTTCTTACCATACCTCCTTCATCTCCGACCTGAGTCACTGAAGTCTTCTTCCTGGCCTTCCTGCAGTTTATCCTCACACAGTAGCCAGAGTGACCTTGAAAAAACTAAAAGATTACGTACCTCCTCTTCCCAAACCTTCCAGTGGTTTCCCATTTAATTCAGAGTAAAAGCCAAACCCCTCAAGGCCCTAGATGATCCTTTCCTAGTACTTCAGTGACCTCAAACACTACAACCCTCTTTGGCTAATTCAGTTACTCTGGCCTTCTTGCCATTCCTTGAAAAGGCAGGCAGGCTTCTGCCATAGGGCCTTTACATTGGGTTGTCCCTCTCTGGAATGCATGACTAATTCCCATTTCCTGATCTTTGCTTAATTTCTATCTCAGTGAGAACTATCCCTACCACCTTACTCAAAATTATCATCTTCCTACTCCTAAATCCTTAATTTGCTTATTTCTTCTCATAGCATTTATCATCTTCTAATATACTCTATTATTTATTTATTTACTCTGCTTATTGTTTGTTATCTGTCTCTTCCATTCATCTACTCCTACTCTTGCTTCTTGGGCCATGATATGCCCTTTCTTGGGGGAAAAAAAAAAAAGTTAACTGCCATGAGAAGGATGCTGTAGTTTCACAGGCAAGGCCTAGATCATAAGCCAAAACTCTGGGGTCTGAATGTGAGATAATTTTAAATAAACTGCATGGAGAAGAGGTGGTTCCCCATAAGGAAATGCTGTGTTCTGCTATCAGGAGAAGAGATGCTGGCTAGGCAAAAGCCACAAGATGTTCACTTGCTGAGTCAGACTAGCTCACCCAGAGAAACTTTGGGAAAGTCTATGAAAGGGGCCACACGTGTCCTCAAGTGTAGGGTGTAAGGATGAGGCTGCGACCGACTAAAAAAATGCAAAATGTGCGAGTTGCAAGTCCAATTTTATTTGAGGCAGTATGAGGACTGCAGCCTGGGAGACAGCACCTCAGATAGCTCTGAGAAACTGCTCCAAAGAACTAGAGGGCAGGGAGGACAGTGTATATGTGATTTTGGTAAAGGGGGAGTACATTTGCAATCAAGCACATATTTTTTTTTGTAGAAAATTTCTGCTGATCTTGTGAAACTTCTTCTAGTCACAAGAAACAATTGTTACACATGAAGGATTTTAGTGCTTTTCTAGATATGAGGAGGTATAAGAATTGGGCTCATAAAATCAGCTCCCACCAATATCTATTTGAGGACCTGCCCTGCCAGTTTTCCCAGAACACAGAGTACCTCATTTCTGCTCTCCATTCTGGACTCCTTCAAGGGATGTTGGAGGTTAGCAGCTATAGCCGCACATGATTTAATCCTGGTAGAGGTAGATGGCAAGTGCCCGAGGCAAGTGCCAATTTGTAGTTGATACTGCCAAAGTCCTTTCTTGTAGTAATGTGTCATGAATGTGTTGTTTATCTTAATCCTTATGTAGTTTGATTTTATGTTCATTTTCTACTTTTACGAGTAAGAACTTCCCATTATAAAAAGTAACCTTCTCCAACAACCTTCTCTCCTGTTTGTGGAGGTTGGAGGTGGGGAACAGTAACAGGCTGCCTCGGGCCACAAGTAGCAGAGGCCCCCATTCAGACAGCATTAAACAAGGGGCTGTGTTAGGGCTCCAACTCTGTTTCTCTTTTATTCTGTTTGCTCTTCCCCCCTCCCCCGACGAGTGACAGATTTTGTATAGATTTTGATTAAGAAATCAAGATACACTAGATGTGAAATTCTAGGACCAGATCTCCAAGGATATAAGAAGGAATCAAAGAGGAGGGATGATTTGGTAATGAAATCTCTGATCGGTTCTTGCTGTGCTGTGAATTCCCCTTCTCCCCATTTGAGGGAAACTGCAGCCAGGATCATTCCTCCAGGCTTCCAGAAGACCACTTGGAGAACTTGATAAGTGTGTCAGTATACTTGAAGAACCCTCTGGACTGTCATCTACTCTCAGCTGGGAAAGACACGCTGCAGCCGGCTGGGGAAGCAGAGCCAGCAGTGTGCTGCTTGGCTGGCACTGGTCAGCGTGCATAGAGGGTCCATTTATAGGATGCATTCATGTTTCCCAGGGTCAGGTGTAAGCCATGCAGAAGAGACAGTCCTTTTGGGTCCAGTCCAATAAAGCCGCCTATCGAGGCAGAGGGATCCTCTGAAGAAGGATCAGAAGACAGAGACTTCAAGAGAATACCATCAGCTAGACACCAACCAGAAAATGCCTGGA
This sequence comes from Redunca redunca, assembly GCA_006410935.1. Lineage (NCBI taxonomy): Eukaryota > Metazoa > Chordata > Mammalia > Artiodactyla > Bovidae > Redunca > Redunca redunca. The sequence continues at coordinate 105,406 of SJYQ01011211.1, read as the reverse complement.
ATATCTGGCAGCTAAGCAACAATCAGAACATTTTGAAACTAAACAGACTTAGGTCACTACCACAGAAAAATGGATACAATACCTGCATTTGACCTTGTGAGGTCTATAAGATAATGGGCCCTGAGAAAAACTGCATTCCTATGTAGCCTAGCCAAGAATGTAGGTGAAAGGGGAAAGAAACTAAGCTAAAGGGGCGTTATACCAAAACCTGAGATGAATGACCATATTTTAATAGATGTTACCACTCTTTTGCTAATAAATACATGATTTAAATAGCGCCATGACAGTTCTGTTTAGACTATATAGGATTAAAGGAGGAACTAATCATGTAAGCCTTGACATCTACCCAGGAATGAAAAAGAAGGTGGTTTTCTCCTCTCCCCACTTTTTCCTTGATTATAAAAATGCAGCCCTAGTTTTCAGGGCTGCACTCCCTTGCCTGCTTATTGTATCTCTCACAAATGTCCTATGCTAATAAACTCACTCTTTCCTGTCACTTAGCCCCATGTTGAATTCTTTTTGGTCTCAGGTTCGAGACCAAAGGACCTGACTATCAGTAAGTCCTGACAGCAGGTGAGCAGTTTTAATTAAAAGACCGTGCGTTCAAGTCCCCTTCTAAGTCAGAGATTGTGGATTCGAGTCCCAATCTGCAGTGCAGCTGTGTCTGAGTCCCATCCTGTGGGTTCAAATCCCAGCCTGAGGTTTGGCTGGATTCAAGTACCATCTGAGGAGGAGTGTGGTTTCAACAGTACATCTGCTTAGGGCAGGAGAATTGCTGGAGAGAGGTCATTGGTGACAGACACCTCCAAAGAGTTTGTAAAAATCCCAGTCCAAAATTAAGATCATATATGTATTTCTCAGGGCTTCCCAGGTGGCACTAGTGGTAAAGAACCCATCTGCAATGCAGGAGACTTATGTAAGAGATGCAGGTTTGATCCTTGGTTCAGGAAGATCCTCTGGAGGAGAGCATAGCAATCCACTCTAGTATTCTTGCCTGGAGAATTCCATGGACGGAGGAGCCTGGCAGGTTACAGTCCATAGGGTCGCACAGAGTCAGACATGACCGAAGCAACTTAGCATGAACACATGCATGTTTATCTCAAAATCTTATAATAGGAACTGTTCACCTAGGATCCATTTATTATTCCTTGCCAGTCAGAACCATTTCAGGATCTTCCTCACAGAATCAGCGAGTTGCTTATAAATTTATTTGGCTTTATTGCAGAAAGTCTGCAAGTGAGAGGTATTTTTCTCCCTGTGTTTTGTTCCATCCAAATATCAAGCCCTGTTTGATCTTAAGACCCAAGAGATTCTGATTTCTAGTTATGGTCTCTTAACAGAAATGCAGACTCAAGCTCCAATTCCCTTGCCCCAAGCCGTCCAAGTGCAATTTCAAGGCTTTATATTGCTCCTTGGCTAGAATCAGTCTCATGGCTCTATCTCACTCCATAACTGGCTAGACACTATGGGCACTGAACGGAATGTGGAGGCTCTTACTGTCTCTGCCACTTAAGGGCACAGAGGGGTTCATCATTCTGTAATTATTTACTGAGCACATGCTCTATGAGCACTGGTACAAGGTACTGGGGAACATGTTAAAGAAACAGTCCTAGATGGCATTACTTGGAGGACGTTGTAGTTTTAGAAGAATCTCAGGCAGAAACAGGAGAGTGCAGTATCGCGCATGCCTTGGCCTCTTTATGAAATCCTCTGAGATAGCACCTGAAGACCGGGGCGCTGCACAGGGTCTTGCGTGGGTAGATAGGAATGGTCAACTAGAAAAAAACAGAGAGTAAATGCAGATGTGACCGTATTTATACACAAGCAGGGGAAGCTTCAGAACACCAGAAATATATCTACATATTCTAAAATTTTGAATGTAAATTTTGAATATGTAGAAATATATCTATATATTCTAAACTTTTGAAGGGATTACTATATTTTCTATTGTATCAGAAAAAATCCTCATGTCCATCTGGAGGGACTCCTCCCTTCCCAGGAGATACTGCTTAGGAAAACCTACCTCCAGTTTGTAAAAGAAAGCAGTGGGTAAAGTGGCCTACCCAGAAAAATGGTTCAACTTCTGCCCTATCAATTTACCTCTCCATCCCCTGCATCTTCCATCATAACCTACACTGGGATTTCTTTATTGACTCTTTTCACTTTTCACTTTCATGCATTGGAGAAGGAAATGGCAACCCACTCCAGTGTTCTTGCCTGGAGAATCCCAGGGATGGGGGAGCCTGGTGGGCTGCCATCTATGGGGTCGTACAGAGTCAGACACGACTGAAGTGACTTAGCAGCAGCAACAGACCCACATTTTCTTTTCTCCCTGCAAAATGTACTTACCAGTGCTAAATACTCACAGCTGTGGTATGGCACACCAACTTTTGTTCCCACCAGCTGCTAAGTTGCTTTAGTCGTGTCCGACTCTGTGCGACCCCATAGACGGCAGCCCACCAGGCTCCCCCGTCCCTGGGATTCTCCAGGCAAGAACACTGGAGTGGGTTGCCATTTCCTTCTCCAATGCATGAAAGTGAAAAGTGAAAGTGAAGTCACTCAGTTGTATCCAACTCTTCTGCCAGGCTCTTCTGTCCATGGGATTTTCTAGGCAAGAGTACTGGAGTGGGGTGCCATTGCCTTCTCCAACACAAAGCTACCACAATGTGTATATGCAAACACCAGTTATATTAGTCATTATAATTTAAGTAAATATGTCAACCAAAGAATTAATGCAAAAAGGAGCTGTTCAAAGAATCTCAAGACTTAGAGAATGAACTTATGGTTGCTAGGGTGAAGGGTGGGGGAAGGGAGAGTAAGGGAGTTTGGGATGGACACATACACACTGCTATACTTAAAATGGATAATCAATGAGGACTTCGTGTATAGCATATGGGGCTCTGCTCATTGTTACATGGCAGCCTGGATGGGAGGGGAGTTTGGGAGAGAATGGATACATGTATATATGTATGGCTGAATCTCTTCACTGTTCACCTGAAATTGTCATAATATAGTTAATTGGCTATACACCAATAGAACATTGGAGAAGAAATTTGGAGAAGGAAATGGCAACCCACTCCAGTATTCTTGCTTGGGAAATCACATGGAAAGGGGAGCCTGGCAGGCTACAGTCCATGGAGTCACAAAGAGCTGGAGATGACTGATCATGCATGCATGCACACATGATATAAAATAAAAAGTTAAAAAATATTTTTAAGGAGCTATTATTTCTAAGATTTAAGCTGAATGCTTTGAAAGACATGATAGAAGTGAGTTTTTGAAAAACCTGCTGTTGAATTACATGTAGGCAAGCAACTGTAGTCTATTGGAAGAAAAAAAGTAGAGTTCTGCACTCAAATTGCTAAAAGCAAAATTTTCACAATGCCTGGTGTGGTTCATGTAAGAAAGATGTTACAAAACTCTAGTCATCAGCCATACACTCAAACAAATATCTTGAACCTATAGAAAATATTGACAAACAAATATACACTTGTGTGTCTTCAAATATACGAGATAAGTGCAGGTTATGCATGCTAAGTCACTTTAGTCTTGTCCGATTCTGTGCAACCCCATAGACGGCAGCCCGTCAGGCTCCTCCATCCACAGGATTCTCCAGGCAAAAATACTGGAGTGGGTTGTCATTTCCTTCTCCAAATCTTGATATGAGAACCATACAAATATGAGAAAGAAAACCGTAAGCCCATTTCTTAAATATAGATGCAGAAATCCAACTAAAATACCAGCAAACTGAATTATGCAGTGAATAAATATAGTGAAATAAGATCAAGAATGTAAAGGTGATTTAACACTAGAAAGCCATAACTAAACTAAAGCAAGATCTCTGAAATCTTCCAGAAATTGGTCACCGAGTATGTGCATGTTACTTAAAGCTAATTCTCTGCCTTTACTCTTTTGATTAATTGATCATTTATATGCTGATTACATGAGTAAGAGGGACTCTATTGTTACAGAAAGTTTGGAACTAAATATGAGTTTGAAACTTGGTTCACTGAACTATGCACTTTGTGCAAGTTTCCAAATTTTTCTAAGCTTTAGTCACCTCATTTGTATAAAATGGGAATAATGATACCTGAAAACTGCATTGTGAAATTACATGAAACAATGTATTTAAATTGTCTGGCAGTATTAGATGTGCTTCTGTTGAAAGTGGGAGAAAACTGACTCTACCGTGGCTTAAACAAAAAGAGCATGTATTGGCCTGTGACGGTAACAAAATTCTGAGGATAGCATTGGCTCCAGGCACAGCTGGACTCAATTCTATTAAGTAACATTGCAGAACCTGGTTTCTCTGTCTACATCAGTCAACTACTCCTTGTTGGCTCAGTTGTTAGACAGCATAGCCCTAAGGGCCACAGACGGCATTTTTTTCATATCCTCCCAAGTTCAAGATTAGGGCCAAGAGTCCCTGCTTTACTTTCAGAGCCTCATCAAGTCCTTGGTTTGGAGAAGATGCCACGCCTATCTCTGTATCTGTCACTATCCCAGAGGAAAGCAGTGATTCGATTTGGGAGGATGAGGTCCTATGTTTCCTACAAAGAATGTGGTTTGAGTAGGGGCAGGGGGCTCTCTCAAAAAACAGGAACAATATCAAAAGCATGGGGGATGAGTTTGGGGCAGGTAAGAACACTAAATGTTCATACACTAGCTTTGAGATGATGCCTCTTAGACAAACCAGCATTAGCTATCTCTGTTTTGTCTCACACCTCTAGCCCCTAACTCCTACTCCCTCTCTGGTTCTAGCGAGGGTGCTGACTTCATTAGAGGAGATGCCCTGATCTTCCCTCTGCTTTCAAATCCTTGATGGTGTACCCCAAATCTGCCAGACGAGATAGTGGCAAATCTCCTCTGGTCCTGTTCTTCCAACTGCCTTACCCTTCATCCTCACCCACTACTCTAATTCCGACCTCCTTTAAGTTTCAAGGTTGCTCTTCAATTCTAGGATACCAGAATGCCATAAAGTATTAAATTCTTCATGAATTTCATGACTTCATTCACTTCTTATCTTTACTCTGTCTTTCCAAACTCAGCTTTTGATTTAAGCCACACGGAGAAACGCATCTATCTCCTATCACTTGCATTGGGAACCTGGACTTCTCTACCACTGTTTCTTTAACTGTTTGGAGTAGACGTCCACCCTGTAATCATAACTGGCTCTAAATTGAATACTATGTGGTACAAACTACTCATCAACTTCAATATCCATTTTCCTGCTTTTGGTTCCCCAAATTTTAGCTGGGCACACTCTGCCCAGAACAGACCATGTTATCTAGTCTTCTTGGCAGCCAGATGTAGTCATGAGATAAAGTTTTAGTTGGGAATAGGTGACTCATACAATTTCCAAATCGTTTCCTTAAAGGGAAGGGGTTTTCTCTTCCCACTTGACTTTTGTATTACTAGTTTGTTCTTGCGTGTTTCTCTTCATACATCCCTGACTAATTCAGCTCAGTTATTCTCACTAGTTATCCTTCCTCCAGAGGATTCTTCCATCCATTCCTTCATACAGGTAATTACACTCTTGGTTCTCTTTCAGTCTTTCCTGGAGTCCCATAGATTCCCAAGGGTTTTGTCATACATCATATCCTAATGACTTCCAAGGGTGTACTTCCAGAGATCATTGCTCTCTTGAGCTCTGACCCTCTATGCCCAACTGCTTATCTTGTTCCAGGTGATTTTATAAACCTATCATTCTCCTTGTGTTCATTAGCTGGAATTCTTCTATTCAGAAGAATTTCCTTTCTTCAACTGAAATATATGTTGAGAAAATGCAGGTGAATGCCTATTTGTTACTAATTTATTTTCTGAATACTATATTGGTGCCCTAACAGCCACTAAAGGGATCAGTGAATTTGTTTTCTTAAGTACCACTTACACAGCAAAAAAAACAATCTACCAATGAAAAGGCAACTTCAGAATGAGAGAAAATATTGAAAAACAGTGAATCTGATAAGAAGTTAATATCCAAAATATATAAGAAACTAGATAATGCAATAGCAAAAAAATTAATAATAATCCAATCCAAAAATGGGCAAAGGACTTGAACAGACATGTTTCTGGAGAAGACACAGAAATGGCCAAAAAGTACATGAAAAGGTCCTTAGGGTCACTAATCATCAGGAAATGGAAATCGAAGCCACAGTGAGATATCAGAAGCTCCTGCTAAATTGCTGTTATTGAAAAGAGATAACAAGTGGGCTTCCCTGGTGGTTCAGTGGATAAGAATCCTCCTGTTAATGCAGGGGACACGGGTTCACGGGTCTGAGAAGATTCCACATGCCTCAGAGAAACTAGGCCCAATGCGCCGTAACTACTGAGTCCACGCTCTAGAGCCCGCAAGCCGCAGCTGCTGAAGCCTGCGCGCCTTGAACCTGTTCTCCGCAACAAGAGAAGCCGCGGCAAAGAGAAGCCCGTGCTGCAGCGAAGGAGCCCCTGCTCGCCACAACTGGAGAAAGACCATGCACAGCAAGGAAGACCCAGTGCAGTCAAAACAAAAGTAAAATAAAAAAAAGAGAGAGGTGACAAGTGTTGGTGAAGATGTGGAGAAAAGAGAACCCTTGTGAATTGTTGATGGAAATGTAAATTGGTGCAGAATTATGGAAAATAGTATGGAAGTTTCTCAAAAAATTAAACATAGGCCTATCATGTAACTCACTGTAGCCAAGACATGGAAAAAGTCTAAGTGTCCATTGATGGATAAAAGAGCAAAGAAAAATCATGTACACAGTTATTATATATATAAAATTTGTTCAGTCATAAAAAATAAGTATATCTTGCCATTTGCAACTAAATAGATCTTAAAGGCACCATGATAAGTGAAACAAGTCAGTCACAGAAAGACAAATACTGCATAGTATCACTTTATAGAATCTAAAAAAAGCTGAACTGATAGAAACAGAGTAGAAGGTGGTCGCCAGGGGCTGGAGTTGAGGAAATGAGGCGATGTTGGTCAAAGGGAACAAATTTCTAGTTATGAGTTCAAGTTCTAACATGACTCCAGTAGTTTTCGATAGCTCCCCAGCTTTCATACATCATGAAACAGCCCAAGTACATTTTTCATATTTTCTGTTCTACATCTGGTGTCAGGTGTTTCTTCAAAATGTCTGGTTTCTTTCAAGAAGGGATAATACTAAGCAACCACAATATAAGCACTGGAGGGGTTCATTGCTAGTGGACTGTCATTATTTCTAGGCCTTTTTAGTGGTCAGGGTTAGGAAATATGCATTTATTTAGGAAAAGGAAAATGAATAAATCCTGCACTTATAGCAGTATTTTTAATTCAAATAAAGGGTATCAAATTTTTCATTCTTTGGTTTTATTTTTGCATCTCATTTTCTTATTGTGAAAAAATTGGTTTCCAATAACACTAATGTCATTACTTACTTGATTTTTTACCCAACAAACACAGACATTAAATATTATATATAAGCCATTGTAATAGCTTCAAAGTAACAATATTAGTACAAAAACAAACCAATTGAATTCAATTTAAATACCTTTGCAGGTTTTTTTTCTTTAAGTGTACAGTCAAAATTATTATTGTTGTTTAGTCACTAAGCCATGTCTGACTCTTTTGGGATCTCATGGACTATATCCCGTGAGGCTCCTCTGTGCATAGGATTTCCCAGCAAGAATACTAGAGTGGGTTGCTATTTCCTTCTCAGGGGATCTTCCTGATCCAGGGATTGAGCCCAAGTCTCCTGCACTGGCAGGCAGATTCTTTACTACTGAGCCCATACAGGGCTTTAAAGTCATAATAATCTTTCTAAAAGTGGTTATACCAATAACTTTATCCAGAGTTAAGTTCATTTGTTTAATTGTTACTTTGAATAGGTTTTATAGATATTTTAAAATTTAATTTTGTTTTTTAATTATGTGAAATAATACTTGCTTCCAAAATAAAAATTATAAAATCTGGAGTGGTCTGGCTCCCATCCCTGTTTCCTGTCCTCCATTCCTCACTCACTTCCTATAAAATGATTAGATTTTATCTATTTTTTTTAAAAAACAGCAAAAGCATATTAATCTTTCTCCCCTCCCCTATTTTCTATACAAAATACAGCATATTATCCATATCCTTCTAACTGATAGAAGTTTTTTTTTTTTTTTTGACACTATATCCTGGAAATCACTCCATGGCCCTGTGAAGAGATATTCATTATTTCTCTTTTAGAGATTCACAGAACTCCACTGAATATCGTAATTTGTCTGACTATTCTCCAATTAATAGGATATTCAGTTAAACCCAGTCTTTCAGTTCAGTTCAGTCGCTCAGTGGTGTCCAACTCTTTGTGACCCCATGAATCGCAGCACGCCAGGCCTCCCTGTCCATCACCAACTCCCGGAGTTCACTCAGACTGACGTCCATCGAGCCAGTGATGCCATCCAGCCATCTCATCCTCGGTCGTCCCCTTCTCCTCCTGCCCCCAATCCCTCCCAGCATCAGAGTCTTTTCCAGTGAGTCATCTCTTCACATGAGGTGGCCAAAGGACTGGAGTTTCAGCTTCAGCATCATTCCTTCCAAAGAAATCCCAGGGCTGATCTCCTTCAGAATGGACTGGTTGGATCTCTTTGCAGTCCAAGGGACTCTCAAGAGTCTTCTCCAATACCACAGTTCAAAAGCATCAATTCTTCGGCACTCAGCCTTCTTCACAGTCCAACTCTCACATCCATACATGACCACAGGAAAAACCATAGCCTTGACTAGACGGACCTTAGTCGGCAAAGTAATGTCTCTGCTTTTCAACATGCTATCTAGGTTGGTCATAACTTTTCTTCCAAGGAATAAGCGTCTTTTAATTTCATGGCTGCAGTCACCATCTGCAGTGATTTTGGAGCCCCCCCCAAAATAAAGTCTGACACTGTTCCCATTGTTTCCCCATCTATTTCCCATGAAGTGATGGGACCAGATGCCATGATCTTTGTAAGTGGCTTTGTGCATATTTCATTTCATATTTATAACAATTTTAAATGACAGTGTAAATATTCTGTCTTAAGGGTATGCTAGGTCAACTTAATTATTTTCTTACCGTTAGACATTTTGGCAATTTTCTAATTTTTATTATAAAGAATGCAATTAACACAGTTAACATCCATATGCATAATTTTATTTCTGCCTCTGAGTATTTCTCTTTTAATCTATAGAGCATATAAACCATTTTATTTTAACAGTGAACGCTGCAAATATTCTAAGTGAAAGAAGCCAGTCACCAAGGCAGCATTTTATATGATTCTATTATGACATGGCACAAATAGGCATATCTACAGACATTGCTGCTGAAGCTTCAACTTCAATATTTTGGCTACCTGATGTGAAGAGCTGACTCATTGGGAAAAAACCCTAATGCTGGGGAAGATTGAAGGCAAAAGAAGAAGGGGGCGGCAGAGGATGAGATGGTTAGGCAGCATCACCAACTCAGTGGACATGAATTGGGGCAAACTTCAGGGGACAGTGAAGGACAGGGAAGCCTGGCGTGCTGCAGTCGTGGGCTCACAGTGCTGGACAGGACTCTGACTGCGCAGCACCAGCAGCAGAGACAGAAGCTGATTTCGGTTGCCTGGGGCTGTGAGGGTGGGTGGGGACAGTGGGGAAGTGACAGTGAGGGATGTGAGGTTTCTTTGTGAGGTGATGAAATGTTCTAAAATTGATTGTGGTCATGGTTACACAACTCTGTGAAGATAGAAAAGCCATTGAATAGTACACTTTAAATGAGTGAATGATAGTTGATTACATTTCAATAAAGCTATTAAAAATAGGATTTAGATTTACGCCTGCTGCTTTACTATTCTCTTCTCATTTCTGCTTTTATCTTCATTATTCCTCCTATTGCTTTTTTTAAAATTATATTTTCCTTGTTTGTGACCTGGAAGTTTAATTAATTTATTTTAATTAAAATTTTTGATTAACAGTGTTTAGTACAATGAATTTTTCTCTGATCACTGCTTTACATGCATCTCATAGATTTCAATATGTAGTGATTTCATTGTCATTCTTTTGAATTTTATAAATTCAGTTTGTATTTCCTTTCACCAAGAGTGTAGGAAGTTTTAAAATACAAATCGAGAATTCTAAGGTGACAATTTCTTCCCTTCACCACACTAGGACTATTTCATTTCCTTCTTGCCTCCATTGTTTCTGAAAAGAAACCAGCCATGTTTCTTACTCACGTGTCCTTTTTCTGCTCTCCTTGTTTTTTAAGATTTTCTCTTCTCTTTTGGTTTTTAGTAATTTGATTATGGCATGTCTAAGTGTGGTTTCCTGAAAGTCTCGGGAGATTGCTTGAGGTTCCTGAATCTCAGCTTATTGCTGTTGCCACTGTTTTAAATCAGATTCAAAAAACTTTGGGGAATATTTCATTTTTTGGCTTACTTTGGAATATAAGATTATGTTTTCATCTGTTTGTGGGCATGTTTTTTTAGTGTGCCTTTATTGTCTGTAGGGATGTTATTCTGCTTATTCCTTTTTTTCTTATAGTAACTTTTATGAGTTTCAGTTATGTGACCTATTTGCTTGCCTCTGTTTAAGTGAAATGAGTACTTGGCTTCCCTGGTGGCTCAGATGGTAAAGAATCTGCCTGCATTGTGGAAGACCTGGGTTCGATCCCTGGGTTGTGAAGATCCTCTGGAGAAAGAACCAGCTACCCACTCCAGTATTCTGGCCTGGGGAATTCCATGGACTGTATAGTTGCAAAGAGTGGGACACGACTGAGCAACTTTAAGTGAAGGTCAGTCTTTTTTTTTTACCCTCTCAGTTCTAGAGCGCCCTCTGCTGCTGTTGTTGTAAAGTACTCCTCCTTCTGCTTCCTTTCCTCTTTCTGTTCCTGACCTGATCAATTTGCGTGCCAAGTCGCTTCAGTCATGTCTGACTCTTTGTGACCCCGTGGAATGTAGCCTGCCAGCCTCCTCTGTCTATGGGATTTTCCAGGCAAGAATGTTGGAGTGGGCGGCCGTGACCTCCGCCAGGGGATCTTCCCCACCTAGGGATCGAACCTTCATCTCTTACTCTCATGCATTGTGGCAGGCGGGTTCTTTACCACTAGTGCCATCTGGGAAACCCAGCCTGCTCAGTTTGCTCTGCTCAGTTCTACTTCCGCAGTCTCTCCTTAAGGTGGGCTTTGCCCTGGAAGAAAGCTTCGGTCACCTAGAGTTGAGAGTTCCTGGGGCTCACACTACTCCAGCCCTCCTGCTCTTTCTTGGGACTTGGAGTCTGCAAAGCTCCTCAGATCTGCCCTGTGAGCATTTCCAAGAATATCTGTGGTCATCTGGGGGGCTCTCCAGCTTTCAGAAGACCTCCTTGTGTTGTTGCTGACACCATGTGAGCTTTGCCACTGTTGGAGTTAGATTCCTACCTACTCAAATTTGAGAGTTTGTGAGAATACCCAGCCACCTGCTTCATTTTTGAGTTTTGGCTTTCCTACCCTATTTTTTCTGTTTTTATGGGAAGCTTTAGGGAGATTAAAAACATATAGCATCACTGTCATTTTCCCAGAAGATACAAAGAAAGGAAACATGTTATTGTGTTGGCCCAAAAGTTCTTTTGAGTTTTATTGTACCCATAGGGAAAACCTGAATGAACTTTTGGACCAACCCAAGTTTGTATTATGTTTATGTTATAATATATATTATATTAATATATGTTATATCAATTTATTAAGCATATTATTATATTATGAATTTTAAAAAATGCTGTATTCATGAACTTAAAGAGTTCCTCAGTCTTGGATTGAAACTCCAGTTCTGCTATTTATTATGTGATCTTGTGCAGCTGTTTTATCCTCAGGGTCAGTTTTCTTCTTTGTAGGGGTGATATTCAAAAATCCTAGTAACTGATAGAGTTCAAGTGCTGACTGATCACGACAAACACTGTGACCCATCAAAACAGGTGACTTTGAATGACTGGTTCAGCTGCACCACTGTGAACTGACTGGAGATCAATACTGCTCATCTGTCAAGTGGAAGTGTATATGTCCTATGATTTTATGAGGAATAAATGAAGTGAATATTTGTTAAAGATATTTGGCACAGGGCCTATGATATAGTAAGCACTTAATAAAGGATATTTATTATTACTATATTTTAAATGAACAAATGAATGAACGAACTTTTTTTTACTTTTTGGCTGTGATGCAAGGCACGAGGGATCTTGTTCCCCAACCAGGGATTCAACCCGCATACCTTGCAGTGGAAGCGTAGAGTCTTAACCACTGGACTGCCAGGGAAGTTCATGTTATTATTACTATTAATTGAGAGTTTGGAAGGCTGTAAACCTTTCCTGGGTGCTCTCTTGTCTTTCTTAGTCCCATCCCAACATGTAGTCCATTCTCTGAGTTTTTTAACACTTCATTTAAATCATCAATGTATAATAGCATTTTATCATACTTTATTGTATTTAGTGGTAGAGGGTGGAGCAATATTCAAAGTATCATTGCAGAGCTGTCTAAAACTCCAGATCTTTGTTTACTGGATCTTAGGGGTGTCTGGTGGGTCTCAGAGGTAGGACCAGGTTGTGCCAAAGTTGTTGTTTAGGGGTGACAAGGCATGGGGTCTATAGCATCAGCTTTTTATCGACTAGAACAGAAGTGTTTTGATATCTGGCAACCAGTAGGGTTGCACTGGTGTGCCCTGGCTGAATTTCAGCTCTTAGCATAGGTTGTATCTCCCTTGCTAGGCTGCGATTCCTTTGTGGCTGGGAACTTATTCTGACCTGGCTACTCAATATTGATTTGTAATAGGGTTAAAAACATTCATGCAGGTAAAAGAAGCAGTTAAAGAGGGCAAGGTGTGTATGGATAACTATCTTAGAGAAGGAGGGAATACTTTCAGAGAAAGTCTCCACAATAAACAGAGATGAATAAAAACATTTGTTCTATAGAAGGGGAAGATGTACTGAAGAAAGTTTTTAAAACAAAGCTGGAAACCATTCACAGCTCATGAGTAACGTCACTCACACCTGATGGTCACAGGTATTTTGTAGAGTATTTGATAAAATCATCTTTCAGAATAAAAGGGAAGAAGAACTGGAGGATAGAAATTTAAAGACAGTTCATTTGCAATAACCTTAGTATAAATTGACCAACTATAAACTGACAGTATAAAATCTGACTACTAAATGAAAAGATTGCTGATGAAGTTTTAAGTCCAAGGTGAAGATGCTACTAAGTTTCTTGCAAAATAACATCGGGTATGATTAAAGCTATATTTTGGGCTTCCCAGGTGGCTCAGTGGTAAAGACTCCACCTGCCAAGCAGGAGATGTGAGTTCAGTCCCTGGGCTGGGAAGAATTTCTCCAATCCCTAGAGAATGAAATGGCAACCCACTCCAGTATTCTTGTCTGGAAAATCCCAGGGACAGAGGAGCCTGGTGGGCTATAGTCCATGGGGTAGTAAAGAGTCAGACATGACTTAGCTACTAAACAGCCGCAACAGCAAAGCTATATTTTAATTGAAAAGACAGCATGCTTGCCACAAAGTTATAGAGATAGAGAACAGGTTAGTAATTGCCAGAGGTTACAGAGAGTGTGGAGCACAGGAAAGACAGGAATTGACTGTGGCTATGAAAAGCAGGAAAGCTATTCTTGGCAAGAAAGCAATGACAAATCAGAAAGGCAGAGACATTACTCTGCTAACAAAGGTTCGTATAGTCAAGGCTGTGGTCTTCCCAGTGGTCATGTACAGTTGTGAGAGCTGGACTGTAAAGAAGGCAGAATGCCAAATAATTGATGCCTTCAAACTGTGGTGCTGGAGAAGACTCCTGAAAGTCCCTTGGACAGTAAGGAGATCAAACTAGTCAATCTTAGGGAGATCAACCCTGAGTATTTACTGGAAGGACTGATGCTGAAGCTGAAGCTCCAGTATTTCGGTAATCTGATGTGAACAGACAACTAATTGGAAAAGTCCCTGATGCTGGGAAAGGTTTCCCTGGTGGCTCAGATGGTAAAGCATCTGCCTGCAATGTGGGAGACCTGGGTTTGATCGCTAGGTTTGGAAGATCCTCTGGAGAAGGAAATGGCAACCCACTCCAGTACTCTGGCCTGGAAAATCCCATGGACAGAGGAGCCTGGTGGGGTACAGTCCAAGGGGTCGAGAAGAATCGGACATGACTGAGTGACTTCACTTTCTTTTTCTGATGCTGGGAAAGATTGAGGGCAGAAGTAGAAGAGAGTCTCAAAGGATGAGATGGCTTGATGACATCACCAAAGCAATGAACATAAACTTGGGCAAACTCTGGGAGGTGGTGAGAGACGGGGAGACCTAGTGTGCTGCAGTCCATGGGGCCGCAAAGAGTTTGACACGACTGGGCGACTGAATAACACCATCTGAAAAGGCACCGCCAGGAATCCTTGTGATGCAACTTTCTGTGTCTTGACTGGGGTAGTGGTAACATCAGTATAAATATGTGATAAAATTGCTTCCAAGTACAAACATGCACACACGCATACACACACAAACGAGTGTGTGTAACACTGGTATAATCTGAGTAAACTGTGGATCATACCAATGTCAGTTTCCTGGATTTGCTATTGCACAATAGCAAATGTTACCATGGGCGAAAATTGGGTGAAGGGTGCATAGGCCCTCCCTTTACATTTTTTTCCAAACTTTCTGTGAATCTATAGTTATTGCAAAATAAAAGTTTTTAAAACTTCAGCGTGCATTACTTGCCAATCCATGTAATTTTTATATAATTTCAGAAATTAGGTGTTCCTTTTCTTAGCTCTGTGGTTTGTCTCACAATATTTCCTGTATAGGTAGAAATCTTCTACCCTTCCTTTGCCTAAATTCTACCTGTCTTTTTTTGGCCATGCTGTGTGCCAGGTGGGATCTTAGTTCCCCTACCAGGAATTGAACCCTCCTACCCTATAATTGGGTATTAACCCCTGATCAGATATATGATTTGTAAATAGCTTCTTCCACTCAGTAGGTTGTCTTTTCCTCTTGTGCATGATTTCCTTTGCTGTCCAGAAGCTTTTTAGTTTGATGTAGTCCCATTTGTTTGTTTTTGCTATTCTTTCCCTTGCCTGAGGGGATATATCTAGAATGATACACATAAGACCTAAGTCAGAGTGTTTACTGCCTATGTTTTCATCTAGGACTTTTATGGTTTCAGTTCTTACATTCAAGTCTGTTATCCATTTTGAGTTGATTTTTTGGTATGGTATGAGATAGTAGTCTAGTTTCATTCTTTTCCCATCTTCCCAGCACCATTTATTAAAGAGACTATTCTTTCTTCCTTGTATGTTCTTTGCTCCTTTCTTATAAATGAATTTCCCAAATACATGTGGGTTTATTTCTGGGCTCTCAATTCTGTTCCGCTGATCTATGTGTCTATTTTTCTGATAATACGGTACTGTTTCGATTACTATAGATTTGTTGCTGAGAAATCTGCTGATCACCTAATGGGACTCATTTGTAGGTTGTCATCCTTTTTCCCTGGGTGCCTTTAAAATTTTTTATTTATCATTAACTTTTAGCAGTTTTAATATAATGTGTATTGGAGAAGGTTTTTTTTGCACTGGGGGTAAAATGTCCTATTAGCTTCGTAGACTGGTATATCCAGTTCCTCCCCTGTGTTTGAGATGTTGTCAGCTGTCATTTCTTTAAACTCTCAATTCACTTCTCCCTCTCTTCTCCTTCTGGGATGCCCATTACCTAATATTTCCATTCCTAATAGAGTTGGATAGTTTCATAGAATTTCTATCTCTTTTTTATCTTAATTTTCTCTTCCTTTCTACCTGCATCATTCCTAGGTTTTTATCTCTGAGCTTGCTAATTCTCTTCTCCATATGGTCTGCTCTATTTCCAGTGCTTTCTATTGTCTTAATCTCACTTATTCAGTTATTTGGCTCCAGAATTATTTCTGTTTGGTGCTTTTTTAGAGTTTCAACTTCTTTGGTAAAGCATTCCTTATGCTTGTTGATTGTTTCCTGAGTTCACTGAACTGCATTTCTGAGTTTTCTTGTAGCTTGAATTTCTACATAACAACTATTTTGAATTCTGTATGAGGTAGCTCACAATATTCCATGTTACCGTGGTTTTTCATGGTGCTTGATGAGTTGTTCCTCAGCCAGTTTATTTTTTACATGATCCTAATGTGTTAAAGAATCCAACTGCTAATGCAGGAGACGTGGGTTTGATCCCTGGGTCAGAAAGATTCCCTGGAGAAGGATATGGCAACCCACTCCAATAATCTCAGGGACAGAAGATCGTGGTGGACTACAGTCCATGGGGTTGCAATAGAGTGGAACATGACTTGAGGACTGAAACAATAATGATTAAACAGATTAATAATTATGGGCTATTCTCTTATGATTATACAGTGGAAGTGAGGACTAGATTTAAGGGACTAGATCTGATAGATAGAGTGCCTGATGAACTATGGGTTGAGGCTCCTGACATTGTACAGGAGACAGGGATCAAGACCATCCCCATGGAAAAGAAATGCAAAAAAGCAAAATGGCTATATGGGGAGGCCTTACAAATAGCTGTGAAAAGAAGAGAAGCAAAAAGCAAAGGAGAAAAGGAAAGATATAAGCATCTGAATGCAGAGTTCCAAAGAATAGCAAGGAGAGATAAGAAAGACTTCCTCAGCAATCAATGCAAAGAAATAGAGGAAAAGAAAAGAATGGGAAATCTAGAGAGATCTAGAGATCTCTTCAAGAAAATTAGAGATACCAAGGGAAAATTTCATGTAAAGATGGGCTCGATAAAGGACAGAAATGGTATGGACCTAACAGAAGGAGAAGATATTAAGAAGAGGTGGCAAGAATACATAGAAGAACTGTACAAAAAAGAACTTCATGACCAAGATAATCACGATGGTGTGATCACTCACCTAGAGCCAGACATCCTGGAATGTGAAGTCAAGTGGGCCTTAGAAAGCATCACTATGAACAAAGCTAGTGGAGGTGATGGAATTCCAGATGAGCTGTTTCGAATCCTGAAAGATGATGCTGTGAAAGTGCTGTACTCAATTTGCCAGCAAATTTGGAAAACTCAGCAGTGGCCACAGGACTGGAAAAGGTCAGTTTTCTTCATTCCAGTCTCAAAGAAAGGCAATGCCAAAGAATGCTCAAACTACCGAACAGTTGCACTTATCTCACATGCTAGTAAAGTAATGCTCAAAATTATCCAAGCCAGGCTTCAGCAATACGTGAACCATAAACTTCCTGTTGTTCAAGCTTGTTTTAGAAAAGGCAGAGGA
>SJYQ01011211.1:62903-87436 GCA_006410935.1 Redunca redunca | reverse complement strand
AGAATACTCTGGCTCGGTGGTCTTGATCATCCGTCTGCATCACAGCTGAGCTCCATAAGGGGGCCGACCATAGAAGTGATTTTCGGGTGTTCGTATAGGCGTGCGTATGCATGTTTGTCAGTCTGTGCGTGTGTGGAATGGGCTGTAATTTAAAAAATCCGCAAGTATTATATTTTGCTACTTTTCCTAGTCTCTTCCCTTTATTCCTCTTTATTCTCACCTGAGGGGCATTGCTCTCCTTCACCTTTGGATATAAGCAACTCTCTGCTTGAACTTACACATTTAAAACACAGATCTGACTGTTAATCCTCTACTTAAAACCTTACTGGCCTTCCCATTGATTCAGGATAGTACACATTCCTTTGGCTGGATTGAAGACACTTCAAAGTCTTGTTTCTGCTGAATTTTTCAGTCTCATCTCCTTTCATGGGAAACACACTTAAACATACATGCTGTATGCCCCTGTCATGCCATCCTGCAGTAATTTCATCTCTTTGGCTATGATAGTGTTTTATAATGGTTTACCCACGTTTGGAAATTTACTTTTCCATTCAGTCAGAATTTAGTGAATTCGTGTTTATTGCCAGACACTGTTTTAGGAACTGGGGGGAAAATGGAGTTAAAATTGGGGAGAAAAAGCCCAACCTGCAGTCCTTTTGAAAAATACAGCTTGATTGAGATATAGTTCACACACCATGGAATTTTAAAATACATGGTTTTTAGTGCCTTCACAAAGTTGTACATCCGACAACCACGGTTTTAAAACATTTTCATTGCCCTGAAAGAAACCTTGTACCCATTAGCAGTCTCCCTTGAGTTCCTCCTTAACCTACCCCACTTTTAGATCTAAGGAACTACTAATCTGCTGAAAATATAAATATATTTGTCAATTCTGGACAATTCTAGAATAGGCTGATAAAATTATAAACCATGTGGTCTTTTGCTTAACATGTTGAAGTGTATCAACACTTCATTTCTTTTTATTGCTAAATATTGTTTCACTGTGTGGATATACCACCAGTTATTTATCCATTGGTCCTGTTGATGGGTATGTCAGTTGTTTTGGTTATTCTAAATAATTCTGCTATGAACATTGGTGTACACTTTTTTTGTGGGGGCATAATGATTTCATTTCTCTTGGCTATGTACGTAAGAGTAGGATTCCTGGGTCATATGGTAATTGTACATTTAACATTTTGAAGAACTACCAGACTTTTTTTTTTTTTTAAAGCAGCTGCACTATTTTATATTCCTTTAAGCAGTGTATAAAGGTTCTGATTTCTTCACATCCTTGCCAACGCTTATTATCTTTTTAATTTTTTTTTTAAATTCTAGCTGTCCTAGTGGGTATGAAGCATTGTCTCATTGTGGTTTTGATTTGTATTTCCCTGATGGCTAATGTTGAGCATCTTTTTGTGTGCTATTGGCCACGTGTATATCTTCTTTGGAGAAATGTCTATTCATTCCTTTGCCCATTTAAAAACTAAGCTGCTGTTTACCATTGAGTTGTAAGAGTGCTTTATATATTCTAGGTCAAGTCTTTCATCAGGTGTATGACAGTCTTCGGGATTATGCAATACTCCCTTTAAATGGGAAGCACATGAGCTTAATTTTGACTTTTCCTGGAGACCATGTTATACAGATCTGTGGGAGTAATTCAGAGTGAATTACTAAATGTGAAAGACCAGGCTTAGGAAAATTGATGTGAAGAACCTGTGAGCAGCATTTTAAGATTTGAAAGATGAAGCAGTGGAAAACAGTTTATATAATTTTTCTGTTCCCTGCTGGTTTTTCCTTTTCCTTATTGATTTGTAGGAGTTTTTTTCTGTAAAGGTATTAGTCCCTTAGCTGTTAGATATGGGACAGATATTTTCAGACTACTTGTTAACTTTTTTCTGTATTTTACTATTCTAATGCTTTACATTTTTATGTGGTCAGTACTGTGAATGTTTTCATTAAAAGGCTTCTGGGTGGTTGTTTGGGATACTGTTCTTAAATGATAGGAATTATAGAAACTGACATGGTAGTTCCCTGGTTTGTCTGAGTTGCTGGTACTATGTTTAGCTTTACTGGCAAGCCTTATTATATTGTGCTTTAATTATTGTGGTTTTTTTGTTTTTTTTTTTTTACAAATTGAAGGTCTCTGATGCAAACCTGCATCAAACAACTCTATTGGTGCCATTTTCCCACATTTGCTCACTTTGTGTCTCTATGTTACATTGTGGTAATTCTCACAATATTACAAACTTTGTCATTATTATTAATTTGTTATGGTGATCTGTCAACCGTGATCCTCTATGTTGCCATTGTAATTGTTTTTGGGTGCCATGAACTGTGCCCATATAAGACAGTGAAATTAATTGAGAAACATGTGTGTTCTGACTGCTCCACCAACTGACTATCACCCTGTTTCTCCCTCTCTCCTTGGGCTTCCATAGTCCCTGAAATGTAATATTGAAATTAGGCTAATTGATAACCCTGCAGTGGCCTCTAAGTGTTCAGGTGAAAGCAGGTATTACACTGTCAGGCTTCCTGAGTAGCTCAGCTGGTAAAGAATCCGCCTGCAATGTGGGAGACCTGGGTTTGATCCCTGGGTTGAGAAGACCCTCGGGAGGAGGGCATGGCAACCCACTACAGTATTCTTGCCTCGAGACTCCCCGGGAACAGAGGAGCCTGGCAGGCTCAGTCCATGGGGTCACAAAGAGTTGGACACGACTGAGCGACTTTCACTTTGGAAGAAGTTGATCCCAACCCTCATGGATAACTTTGAGGAGTTCAGGACTTGGTGGAGGACATAATTGCAGATGTGGTGGGAACAGCAAGACAGCTAGAATTAGTAGTGGAGTCTAAAGATGTGCTTGAATTGCTGTGATCTCATAATATAACTTTAATGGATGAGGAATTGCTTCTTATGGATGAGCAAAGAAAGTGATTTCTTGAGATGGTACCTACTCCCAGTGAAGATTATGTGAAGATTGTTGAAATGACAACAAAGTATTTAGAATATTACATCAACTTATTTGATACAATGGTGACAGAGTTTGAGAGGTTAACTCCAATTTTGAAAGAAGTTCTCCTGTGGGTACAATGCTGTGTAACAGCATTACTTGCTACAGAGAAACCATTTGGGAAAGGAAAACTCAGTCAATACAGCAAACTTCATTGTTGTCTTAGTTTAAGAAATTGCTGCATCCACCTCAACCTTCAGCATTCATACCCTGATCAGTCAGAGTGTGTGTGTGTTGCTTCAGTCGTGTCCAACTCTTGTGACCCCATGGAGTGTAGCCCACCGGGCTCCTCTGTCCGTGGGATTCTCCAGGCAAAATACTGGAGTGGGTTGCCATGCCCTCCTCCAGGGAATCTTCCCAACCCAGGGATCGAACCTATGTCTCTTACATGTCTGCTGCATTGGCAGGCAGGTTCTCTACCAGTAGCGCCACCTGATCAGTCAGTAGCCTCCAACATCAGAGAAAGACCCTTCACCAGCATAAAGATATGACTCTGAAAGCCCGCATGATGGTTAGCTTTTTTTTTTTTTTTAGCAGTAAACTATTTTAAAATTATATATATTGGTTTTAGATATAATACTGTTGCACACTTAATAGACTGTGGTATAGTGTGAACATAACTATCACATGCCCTGGGAAAATAGAAAATTCATGTAACTCACTTTGTTGCAGTATTCACTTAATTGTGACAGTCTGGAGCTGAACACAATATCTCAAAAGTATGCCTGTAGAGTGTTAATTGTTTCAGACTCTTGTGCCTCCCTGTCTTTCTGCCTTGAAAAACATGCTAAAATCTGCTTCAGCTTTGTTCTTTAAGCTTTCTGTAACACTTAGTTATTTTCTTATCCTCATCTTCATGTTTAGTATAGTGCATTAGATTTTTGAGAGCTGTGCTAGACAGTTGGTCATCAAATAGAGATACTTACTACATGCAGAAGTCTATTTGAAGATTTTATGTGTGCAGAGCTTCAGTGTAACTATGCTGGTTCTTTATTGATTGTGATATGCTGGGAATAGTAGTTTTACAAAATCCTATTAACATTATTTGGTGTTTGTTTTTCTCATTTCATTGAGTTAAAGGTAGTGGTAATTCAGGTATTTTTAGGGTCTCTGAACATTTTGAGTAATTGAGGAAAACTATATATCATAGCTCCCTAGAAAAATAGCTCCCATGTAAAATTCTACTGCTACTGCTAAGTCACTTCAGTCGTGTCCGACTCTGTGTGATCCCATAGACGGCAGCCCACCAGGCTCACCCGTCCCTGGGATTCTCCAGGCAAGAACACTGGAGTGGGTTGCCATTTCCTTCTCCAATTAGTAAAATTCTAATTTACATGCAATACCTGAGGCTTCATTATTTCCATATGGCCTGATTTGTCGGGAGGACTGTGTGTTTCTTGCTCTAGTATTTGCTTTTTTATTTTTTAATTGTGGTAAAATGTCCATAACGTGAAATTTAGCATCTGACCATGTGAGTGCACTATTTAGTGACACGAAGTGCATTCATTCTGTTGTGCAACGGTCACCACCATCCTCTGCAGAACCTTTATCTTCCTGAACTGAAATTCTGTATAACCTGTTACATAATAACGCCCCAGTTCCCCCTCTCTCCAGCTCTGGTAACCACCTTTCCACTTTATCTCTGGAATACAGCATTTCTCTTTGTGTCTGATTTATTTTGCTTTGTATCATGTCTTTCAGGTTCATCCTTGTGGCATTATTGCAGAATTTTCTTCCTTTTTAAGGCTAAGTAATATTCCATTGTAGGCATATATCACATTTTGTTTATCTATTCATTAGGTCATAGATATGCGGGTTGTTTCCATCTTTTGGCTATTATGAATAGTGCTTCTATAAACAGTGGTACACAGTTATTGTTTGAGTTCTCTTGAGTGTATACCGTAAGTGGAATTGCTGGGTCATGGAATAATTCTCCGCCTTCCCCAGTAGCACAGCTGGTAAGTAATCTGCCTGCAATGTAGGAAACCCCAGTCTGATTCTTGGGTCGGGAAGACCCCCTGGAGAAGGCATTGGCTACCTACTCCAGTATTCTTGGGCTTTCCTGGTGGCTCAGATGGTAAAGAATCCACCTGCAGTGCAGAAGACCTGGGTTCGATCCCTGGGTTGGGAAGACCCCCTGGAGGAGGGCATGGCAACCCACTCTAGTATTCTTGCCTGGAGAGTCCCTATGGACAGAGGAGCCTGGTGGGCTACAGTCCCATAGGGTTGCAAAGAGTCGGACATGACCCACTGACTAAGCACAACACAGTGTAATTCTCAGTTTGATCTTTTGAGGAACCATCAGTTTGCTTTAGTGTTTATTGTTATTCACATAAAATATGAGGCTTAAAAGAATTGTGTAATTTAGGCATGTATTAATGATCACATTTACCTTTCTAAAAATATGAATTCAAAGAGCCATTTCCTGGTTGAAGGTATGTGGGAGTTTTTGTCTTAGGTTTTGGAAATCTTGGAGTTTTAAAATTATGTGCTAGAATTCAGATTAAATAAGTTTACCTGGATAGGTTCCCAGATCCCAAAGTTGTTTATGATCGAGTCTCCTGCNTTGAATTTTATGTGAATGTTTTTGCATTCTAACTTTAGGATTTTTCTTCCTCTCTGTAAACATGTGGCACTGAGTGTTTTTATCCTCTTATTCTGTATCTGTCTTTTATCATGCAGTACAATTGACTATTATACCTTTTGGTTTAGTTCTGTAAATTGTAGTACACGTATAGATTTGTGTAACTGCTACTGTAGTCAGGGTACACCTCACCTCAAAAACTCCCTCCTGCTCTCTTCAGGGTCACCTTTCCATTACCTGGTAACCAAAAAGTAAATGTCATTTTGTGCTTTTTACTATGGGAAGCAGTAAGGTGATTTTCCTTCCCTTTCTCCTTACCAGTGATTTTTACTCAAATGCGATGGACTAAAAAGGATAAAATAAACATAATCCCTTTTCGTTTTCTTTCAGAAACTCAAAACTTTTTCACAAACTTGATTAGGAATAAGATCATTTTGCCTTGATGCCTTCCAACAGGGGGCAGTGTTGGGCCATAACAGGACACAAAGATGGTCTGCTGCAAAATAACTAACTTGAAGTTTTTACTTCAGGAAAACAGGAGAGTTAATTAAGAATTGACGTTTAACTCTAGAATCTACTTTCTTTGGACCTATTCCAAAAGCTATCTTACTCCTGGCAAAGCAGTCTATGGATGAAAGCATCCTTTAATTCTTTTGTATTTGTTTTCAGATAGTTTTAAATGTTCGTAGAATTAGGAGTTAACTCTAAGGTTAACCTTTGTGGAAGGAATACCTGCAGTGTTATGGGTGAATCTGTGAATCCTCCCTTTCCGCCCCTCCCTCTGATCTGGTAGAATTTTATCAGACATATGCCAGGTGTTCTATATTCCAGTATATTCTTTATTGCGGGCAGGAACCCATCTGTAACGTCTATTGCCAGGACCTTGAGTTTGAAGCTTTAATGGAGATGTTTTTAGTGAGAAGTTATGAAGTGGAGCCTGTGAGACATTCACAGTTAGGTGATTCAGGTTTTCAAACCTAACTCACTCAAAAAGGAATTCCTAACTTGTATCTTGGAGAAGGCAATGGCACCCCANTCACCATCTGCAGTGATTTTGGAGCCCCCCAAAATAAAGTCAGCCACTGTTTCCACTGTTTCCCCATCTGTTTGCCATGAAGCGATGGGACCAGATGCCATGATCTTCGTTTTCTGAATGTTGAGCTTTAAGCCACCTTTTTCACTCTCCTCTTTCACTTTCATCAAGAGGCTTTTAAGTTCCTCTTCACTTTCTGCCATAAGGGTGGTGTCATCTACATATCTGAGGTTATTGATATTTCTCCTGGCAATTCTCTTATTACTGTACCCTTATTTTTTCAACTACTCCCCTGAAGTTGGAAGTGTTATGTTGTTGTGGGTACTGTGATCCCTCTCAATAACTGGCCTCTCTGCGATCAGTGGGGAAGTGTAAACAGACAGCAGTATGACTCAACCGAATCTTAGAAAACTAAGATCTCATGCTTGCCAGACTCTCTCTCTGCCCCTTCTGCTCCAATTCTAACATCTTTTGTAAACTTCCTGTTTAATATTTCATCACTGTTACCGCCTGTACCCCATGGTAAACAGCAAGTGTATTATCAGGAGAGATGGAAGGAACAACGGAGTTAATGTGGCCTTTGCTGTCAGTTTGGGTCAGTTGGTCATCTGGGCTCTCTCACCTGGTCATCCATTTGTATGGGCTCTTGGTACCTTATTTCATTTGGCAACTACAGATGCACTTGAAAGGTCCCCAGATGGGTTTGGATGCTCCATACTCTTGGAACTTGAATATAACTTAGGTTTGTGTGGGATTTCCCTGGCATCCAAAATACCAAGATTGCATAGATGCTGAGTATCCAGCTTGAACTGTTTATGCTCCAGCTTTTTGGGTAAGACTAACCACACTCACATGAAATGCCTCTATAATTCTTCTTCTGAGGTTACCAGAGAAAGGTGAATGTTAACTCCTAGTTTTTGGTAATAGATTGTTACCTTTCATCAGACTTGTCTCTGCTAGGGATAAAGTGATTTTACTGCTGGTGTACATCATTAACCTTTAGAAATGCTTCCAAGTCCATATTAAATATCTCAACATGCTTGTGTCAGATCAGGACCTTTCTATAGCTCTAATTGAGGTATAAACAGCAACACTTGAATTTTATGTGAATGTTTTTGCATTCTAACTTTAGGATTTTTCTTCCTCTCTGTAAACATGTGGCACTGAGTGTTTTTATCCTCTTATTCTGTATCTGTCTTTTATCATGCAGTACAATTGACTATTATACCTTTTGGTTTAGTTCTGTAAATTGTAGTACACGTATAGATTTGTGTAACTGCTACTGTAGTCAGGGTACACCTCACCTCAAAAACTCCCTCCTGCTCTCTTCAGGGTCACCTTTCCATTACCTGGTAACCAAAAAGTAAATGTCATTTTGTGCTTTTTACTATGGGAAGCAGTAAGGTGATTTTCCTTCCCTTTCTCCTTACCAGTGATTTTTACTCAAATGCGATGGACTAAAAAGGATAAAATAAACATAATCCCTTTTCGTTTTCTTTCAGAAACTCAAAACTTTTTCACAAACTTGATTAGGAATAAGATCATTTTGCCTTGATGCCTTCCAACAGGGGGCAGTGTTGGGCCATAACAGGACACAAAGATGGTCTGCTGCAAAATAACTAACTTGAAGTTTTTACTTCAGGAAAACAGGAGAGTTAATTAAGAATTGACGTTTAACTCTAGAATCTACTTTCTTTGGACCTATTCCAAAAGCTATCTTACTCCTGGCAAAGCAGTCTATGGATGAAAGCATCCTTTAATTCTTTTGTATTTGTTTTCAGATAGTTTTAAATGTTCGTAGAATTAGGAGTTAACTCTAAGGTTAACCTTTGTGGAAGGAATACCTGCAGTGTTATGGGTGAATCTGTGAATCCTCCCTTTCCGCCCCTCCCTCTGATCTGGTAGAATTTTATCAGACATATGCCAGGTGTTCTACATTCCAGTATATTCTTTATTGCGGGCAGGAACCCATCTGTAACGTCTATTGCCAGGACCTTGAGTTTGAAGCTTTAATGGAGATGTTTTTAGTGAGAAATTATGAAGTGGAGCCTGTGAGACATTCACAGTTAGGTGATTCAGGTTTTCAAACCTAACTCACTCAAAAAGGAATTCCTAACTTGTATCTTGGAGAAGGCAATGGCACCCCACTCCAGTACTCTGGCCTGGAAAATCCCATGGACAGAGGAGCATGGTAGGCTGCAGTCCATGGGGTCACTAAGAGTCGGACACGACTGAGCGACTTCACTTTCACTTTTCTCTTTCATGCATTGGAGAGGGAAATGGCAACCCACTCCAGTGTTCTCGCCTGGAGAATCCCGGGGATGGGGGAGCCTGGTGGGCTGCCGTCTGTGGGGTCACAACTGAAGCAACTTAGCAGCAGCAGCAGCAGCAGCCAGTGCAGGAGGTGCAAGTTTGACCCCTGGGTTGGAAAGATTCTCTGGAAAAGGAAGTGGCCGTCCACTCCAGTGTTTTTGCCTAGGAAATCCCATGGACAGAGGAGCCTGGCAGGCTACAGTCTGTGGAGTTGTAAAGAGTCGGACATGACTTAGCGACGAAACAACAACAAAATGTGATATTTCTACTTTATTTTTCACACAAAAACTATTTTAAAAAATATAAAATGTGATCATGTCAAACTCCTACTTGAAACTTTTCTGTTATTTACCATTACGCTTAGGATAAACCAGAAATATTTGGTTTGACCAGTAGTCCACCCTTCCAGCCCCTCCCTGTGATCTGGCTTCTCTGCTAACTGCTACAGCCTCACATTATGCCACTTTTCCCTTGGTTGCTATGCTCCATCTTTTCTGGTTTCTTCTTTGTTCTTTGTTTGGACTAGGGGAGCAGAATAGAAGCAGGGGAACCTGTTTTTAAGCCAACATGCATTTTAGGTAAAGAAGTGATGGCTTAGGAATATATTAAAGTTTGTGGCTCATGGGGACTTATCACTTTGTCACTTTTCCACTCAAATCTCAGGGTAAAAGCACATCTGAGTTCAGATTCTGTATAGAAAAAAATTATATTCTGATTGAGAAAAGGAAGTTTAGGACCAGGCAGTCATTACCCTGGTTTATTCGAAGTGTAGACAATGCTTTGTATTTGAGAACTTTGAGTGTGCCTAAAATGACTCTCTTTGTAAAATCATTCTTCTCGCCTTTAATTACCCATTAACTTTGTTCTGTGTGTGTGTGAGTCTTGCCGCAGCCACCGGTTGGACCACACAACCATCTGGGGCTTAGATGCTGTTGGTGGTACCCCGAATAAGTGGTAGTATTGCAGCCTGTTCTTGCATTTCTGGCTTCCCGGGGCAGTTCCCTCCTTTTTGGGAGAGTTTAAGTTCTCTGTCTTGTACGAGATCCCTGGCCTTCAGTTTTCCCACTCTGGTTCTAGCTTTCCTTGGAGGCATAGAGAACAAGCCTAACTTCTCTTCCCCCATTACCTCTTTGGCTATTGAAGTTGCTGTTGTGGCTCCCAGCATATTCTCCTTTGTAAATCTCCTTAGCTCCAAGTACTTCTCATTGTGTTCACTATTCTGGGTACTTTCTACTGACTGTCCTCCAGTTTAGTGTTTGAAAGTGTGTTTTGAGACTGCATGCAACACAGTCACTTAAGACACTAGTTAAAAGTGAAGATTTTTACTGGATTAAGATGGTAAATTAACTTCTGATCTAGCTGCCTATTGAAACCCTACTGAAACTATAGTAAGGATCCAAAGGACAGAACATCAGGCAAGGAGATGAGCAGTACAGTTTGAAAAACTGAAAAGCTTAAGCAAGAATGAGTGGCAATTTATCTAGACACCCAAAACTGAAAAGCTTAAGCAAGAATGTCAGTTTATCTAGACATGCAAGACTCATGAACCCTAAATTGGCAGAAGATCGGGTTTACCTTGTAAATCCTCAAAGAGCTCAAAAACTAGGCAATACCAGATATCTCTGGAAATTGGGGTACAAGGGAGATGAAATAGGAAGATTGGGTGAATATTGATGATTAGTAACTCCCAATCCAGTCCATTCTAAAGGAGATCAGTCCTGGGTGTTCTTTGGAAGGAATGATGCTGAAGCTGAAACTCCAGTACTTTGGCCACCTCATGCGAAGAGTTGACTCACTGGAAAAGACTCTGATGCTGGGAGGGATTGGGGGCAGGAGGAAAAGGGGACGACAGAGGATGAGATGGCTGGATGGCATCACCAACTTGATGGACGTGAGTCTGAGTGAACTCCGGGAGATGATGATGGACAGGGAGGCCTGGCGTACTGCAATTCATGGGATTGCAAAGAGTCGGACACGACTGAGCGACTGAACTGAACTGAATGGATGCTGTTCACCTTAGGACAGATTCTGGAGACTCATAGCAATGATCTCTGGATAAAATAGGATTTCCATGTGGGAAGGCAATCCTAGCACTTCTCAGGAAATTTTATGTTTATTTGAATTCCAAAAGCTGGGAAAAATTATTTAAATAGTCAGGAAAACAGGAAAAAGGAATTTAAAATTTCCTGAGAGTTAAAGCTTAACAATCAACACTATTGGTTACCATTTGTTCTAAGAGTTCCACTGGCATCAAGGGGAAAGCAAGAATGGGGCATGCTGACATACTGAGTAGAAAGTAAAGGTCTGGGAACTGAGAAAGAAGCATCAGGGAGAAAAGCTGAATCATGATTAATAAGCTGGTCTTACTCATAGTTTTTGCCATCTTATAAATATGTTTTCATCCTCTGTCTGCTGCTAACAGGTATTCTTAGGAGTAAAATAAGTTTATATTGATTATAAATCCTATGAGTGGTGTTCCAAGAAATAACAAGTTTGGGAGCAAAATAAATTGGTAAATTGGCAGTTAGAATTTAGTATTTTGTGTAATACTGTTAACCTTGCTATGAGAGCTCAATATTGTATATATAAATATTACCCAATAATGTTTGATGGTGTTTTCAAATTCAGAATATTCACTGATAGACTGTAGGTTTTTATTCCCCCCGAATACTAAGGAATTGAAAGTATGAATGTTTTTATGGAATACTTCAGTGTGAAATAAGAACCTAATATAAAATCTGAATATTAAAAACAGTATTTCAAAGCAAAACCAAAACCAGAGTAAGCAAAATAGTTTATTATTAAATTATAGGTGATTATAGAGGTAACATGTGCCCCAATACTTCACCTGAGGGATTCTTTTTTGATACACTTTATATTTGACCAGTGTCAATGCAAAATGAGTGGAATTTTTCTACATCTGGAATATTTGTTATGAAAGACTTCTGAACAGGACAAATAATACATGGTGTATTTTAAAATTTCATTTGTATTTCAACTTTTACAAAGATGTTAATTTGTCATTTTATATTACTGTTTCTTTTTAAAGATCTTGCTCTTTTCTCAGATGTCTCGAGAATAATGATGTATAACATTATGTAAGTTGAAGATGTGCAAAGTGATTATTTGGTACATGTATGTATTTTGAAATGCTTGCTACAGTATGGTTAGTTAATAGCTCTGTCACCTCACATGATTACCACTTGTGTGTGGGTATGTGGTGAGAACATTTAACATTTACTCTCATGGCAACTTTCAACTATGTGATAGTATTAACTGTAGTCACTACGCTGTACCTTAGATCCCCAGATTTAATTCATCTCATAACTGGAGATATTTATTTCTTGACCAGCCTCTTCCCATTTCCTCAGTTCAAGCCCCTGGCAAATGCCATTCGCTGTTTCAATGAGTTTGCACTATACATTCCATATATAAGTGATATCATAGAGTACATGTTTTTCTCTAACTTATTTCAGCTCTCAAGTTTCATTGATGTGTCCCAAATAGCAGAATTTCCTTCATTTTTAAAAAATGACTGAATAATATTCTAGTGTATGTGTATATATCCATTTTTATCCATTTATCTACCAGTGGACACTTTGGTTATTTCCATGTCTTCATTACTCTGAATAATGCTGTAATGAACACAGGGAGTATGGAAGTCTCTTTGACATAGTGATTTCATTTCTTTTGGATGTAAAACCAGAAGTGGGATTGCTGGATCATATGGCAGTTTTATTTTTAATTTTTTGAGGAATGTCAGTACTGTTTTCCATAGTGCTATACTGATTTATATTCCTGTCAAAAATACAGAGGGGTTTCCTTTTCTCACGTTCTCAACCCTTATCTCTTGTTTTTTGAGGTGTCAGGTGGTATCATTGAGGTTTTGATTTGCATTTTTCTGATAATTAGTGATGCTGAGTGTCTTTTCATGTGCTTGTTGGCCATTTGTATGTCTTCTCTGGAAAAATGTCTATTCAGGTCCTTTGTTCATTTTTAATCAGATTATTTGCTTTTTATTATTGAATTTTATGAGTTATATATTTTGGATATTAGCCCTTATGAAATACATGATTTGCAAATATTTTCTCCTCCTCTGTAGATTGCCTTTTCATTTTGTTGGTTCTTTTGCTGTGCAAAAGCTTTTTAGTTTGATGTAGTCTCATTTGTTGATTCTTTCTTTTGGCGCCATATCTGAAAAAATCCTTGCCAAGAAAATGTCAAGGATCTTTTAATCTTATTTTCTTCTAAGAGTTTTATGTTTAAGGTCTTACATTTACATCTTTAATAATCCATTTCTGAGTTCATTTTGTGAGTGGTGTAAGAGAGGGTTTCAGTTCATTCTTTTGCATGTAAATATCCAATTTCCCCAGCAATATTTATTGTAGAGACTGGCTTTTCTCAATTGAGTATTTTTTTTTACTACTTTGTCAAATATTGGTTGACCACATACACATGGGTTTATTTCTGGGCTCTCAATTCTGTTTCATTGATCTATATGTCTGTGTTTAATGCCAGTATCATACTGTTTTGATTGTTATAGCTTTGTAATATAGGTAAAAATCAGGAAGTGTGATTTTTTTTTTCCTTCTCAGGATTTTTTTGGCTATTTGAGTCTTTCATGGTTCCATACAAATTTTACAATTATTTTCTATTTCTGTAGAAAAATGCAGTTGGGGTTTTTGTAGGGATTGCATTAAATCTATGGATGGCTTTGGGTATTATAGCTATTTTTTTTAAACAATATTGTCTTCCAGTTTATGAATATGAGCTATAATCCCATTTATTTGTGTCTTCAACTTCTTAGTGTCTTATGGTTTTTAGAATACAGATTTTTCACCTACTTGGTTAATATATTTTGTAAGTATTTTATTGTTTTCAGTGTTATTATAAAGGGATTTGTTTTCATTATTTCTTTCTCAGATATTTCATAGGGAATGAATAGAAATGCTTTGGTTTCTGTATGTTGGTTTTGTATCCTATAATTTTACTGAATTTATTGATTAGTTTTTTGGTATAGTCATTAGGATGTTTTACATAGCAGATTATGTCATCTGCAGACAGAGACACTTTTCTTTCTTTCTGATTTGAATGCCTTTTATTTTCTTTTCTTGCCTAATTGCTTTGGTTAACACTTCCAATATTATTTTGAATAGGAATGGTAAGAATGGGCATTCTTGACTTATTCCTGATCTTAGAGGAAAGACTTCAAACATTTCACCATTGGGTATGATATTAACTGTTGTCTGGCTTTTATTATGTTGATGCACATTTCTTTTCTACTCTCTTTGTTGAAAGTTTTTATCTTGAAAGCATGTGGAATTTTTGTTAAATCATTTTTCTGCATATGTTGAAATAATATGATTTTAAACTTTCATTGTGTTAAATCACATTTGTTGATTTGCAGATCTTGAACCATTCTTGCACCCTGGGGATAAATTTCAGTTGATCATGGTGACTTTTTAATGTGCTGTTGAATTTGCTTGTACTTTGCTGAGTATTTTTATATCTGTATTCATCAGATATGTTGGCCTGTAGTTTTCTTTCGTTATATTTGTCTGTGTCTGTATGTGGCTTTGGTATCAGGGTAATGCTAGTCTGGTAAAATGAGTTTCTCCTCTTTGGTTGTTTGCACGAGTTTGAAAAGGATTGTTGTTAACTCATTTTCAGATGTTTGTAGAATTTACTAGAGAATCCCTAAGTTGAGAAGATCCCCTGGAAAAGGGAATGGCTACCCACTCCAGTATTCTTGCCTGGAAAATTCCAGGGACAGAGGAGCCTGCCAGGCTCCACATGGACCTGCCAGTCCATGGGGTCACAAGGAGTCACACACTAGTGAGCGACTAAACACATACTAGTGAAACCACTGTTTCTGGTTTTTTTTTTGTTGTTGTTGTTGTTGTTAGGAGTTATTTCATCACTGAATCAGTCTCCTTACTCTGTAATAGGTCTATTCAGATGTTCTGTTTCTTCATGTTTCCTTCTTGATAGGGTTTATGCTTCTAGGAATTCATCCATTTCATCTAGGTTATCCCAGTTTGTTGGCAACAAACGCTTATAGTAATCTCTTTTGATTCTTTGTGTTTATGTGGTATCAGATGTGATGTCTTCTCTTTCACTTCTGATTTTGTTTATTTGAGTCTTCTCTTTTTAAGTTTATCTGGCTAAAGGATTTTGAATTTTGTTTATTTTATCAAAACCAGCTCTTATTTTGTTGATTTTTCTATTGCTTTTCTGGTCCCAATTTTATTTATTTCTGTTGTCATCATTGTTATTTATTTCAGCTAACTTTGGACTTAGTTGATCTTCTCTTTCTAGTTTGCTGAAGTTTAAGTTTAGGTTGTTTATTTGATATTTTTCTTTTTCTTAATGTAGGCATTTAGAGCTATAGACTTCCCTCTTAAGACTGCATTTGTTGCACCCTACGAATTTTGGAATGTTGTGTTTTCTTTTTCATTTGTTTCAAGATTTTTAAAATTACCTTTTTGACTCCATTTACCTGTTGGTTGTTCAGGGATATGTTGTTTGATTTTCACGTTTTTGGATTTTCCAGTTTTCCTTCTGTCAGTGGTATCATCTAGGTCAGAAATGATACTTGGTATGATTTCAGTTTCTTACGCTTGCTAAGACTTGTTTTGTTACTGCACATATGATCTGTGTTGGAGTGTGTTTTGTGTATGCTTCTGCTTTAGGGTAAAGGAAAATGAAGTCGCTCAATTGTGTCCGACTCTTTGCGACCCCATAGACTGTAGCCTACCAGACTCCTCTGTCCATGGGATTTTCCAGGCAATAGTACTGGAGTGGGTTGCCATTTCCTTCTCCAGGGGATCTTCCCAACCCAGGGCTTGAACCCAGGTCTCCCACATTGTAGATAGACGCTTTACCGTCTGAGCCACCAGGGAAGTCATGTTTTGTGTATGCTTCTGCTTTAGGGTGGGATGTTTTATATTTGTCTGTTAGACCCATTTGGTTTAACAAAGTTCAGGAACAAGGTTTCCTTATTGGTTTCTGAGTTTATCCATTGTTGAAAGTGGGGCATTGGGAGTCCCCTACTATTATTGCGTTGTTGTCTGTTTCTTCCTTTGTATCTGCTTAAGATATGTATGTGGTACATTGTTAGGTGTGTGTGTATGTATGTTTATGTGTGATCAATATATCCTCTTGTTGAATTTGACCCATTTATCATTATATGATAACCTTCTTTGTTTCTTTTTTCAACTTTTGAGTTAAAGGCTATCTCCTAAATATATAGCTTCCTAGGCTCTCTTTTGGTTTCCATTTGCATGGAATATCCCTTCATTTTGAGCCTATATGTATAACTAAAGCTGAAGTTTGTCTCTTACATGCATCACATAGTTGGGGCTTTTTTTTTTTTTTTTGTATAGCTACTTTGTCCCTTTCGATTGGAGAATTTAGTCCATTTCTTTTAAGGTAATGTTGATAGGTATGTGCTTATTGTCATTCTGTTGTTTTCTGCCTGTTTTATAGAAACTTAGAAAAAAAAAGTCAGATTTCTAGGCCCCATCTTCAGACTCAGTGAAATAGAGACTATTTTTATAAGTAATTTCTAGGACTCTACATTATAAATCTTACTGTTGGGTAAAAATTGTTACTCTATTTGATATGTTGTCCTCTTAAGTGCATTGCCCGGTATTATTGATGTGGTCTGAAGAGTACAGAGTAAAGCAGGTTCATGTCTTTCCTCCTTGTATTTCCCATGCTTGTGTATATAAGGAAATTATTCTCTTTCCCCCAGTTTATTGAGACGTATCATGCTGCTAAGTCACTTCAGTCGTGTCTGACTCTGTGCGACCCCATAGATAGCAGCCCACCAGGCTCCCCCGTCCTTGGGATTCTCCAGGCAAGAACACTGGGGTGGGTTGCCATTTCCTTCTCCAATGCATGAAAGTGAAGAGTGAAAGTGAAGTCGCTCAGTTGTGTCCTACCCCCAGCGACCCCACGGACTGCAGCCTTCCAAGCTCCTCCGTCCATGGGATTTTCCAGGCAAGAGTACTGGAGTGGGGTGCCATTGCCTTCTCTTTAGTTTATTTATGATATATCAGTTTCAGATGTACAAGATAGTGATTCACAATTTTTAAAGATTATATTTCATTTGTAGTTATCATAATGCATTAGCTATATTCCCTGTGCTGTGCAGTATATCGTTGTAGCTTATTTTATACTGGGTAGTTTGTACCTCTTTTTAAAAAACATTTATTTGGCTCTGCCGGCTCTTAGTTGCAGCATACAGGATCTCTGATCTGCGTTGCAGCATGTGGGATCTTTTTCGTTGCAGAATGCAAACTCTTAGTTGTGGCATGTGGGATATAGGTCTCTGACCAGGGATTGAACCCGCATACCCTGCGCCGGGAGCATGGAGCCATAGCTGTTAGAACACCAGAAAAGTCCCAGTCTGTACCTCTTAATCCTCTACTTCTATCTTGCCCCTTCCACCTTTCCTCTCCCCACTGGTAACCACTAGTCTTTTCTCTACTTCTGTGAGTCTTCTTTAGCTATATTCACATCTGTTATGTTTTTTAGATTCCACATACAAGTGATATCATACAGTATTTGTCTTTCTCTGTCTGACTTATTTCACTGAGCATAATACCCTCTGGGTCCATCCATATTGTTGCAAATGGCAAAATTTCATTTTTCATGGCCATGTATTATTCTGTTGTATACACACACCCACACATTTTGTTGTTATTCAGTCGCTAAGTTGTGTCTGACTCTCTGTGACTCTCTGGACTGCAGCCTGCCAGGCTCCTTTGTCCTCTATTATCTCCTGGAATTTGCTCAGATTCATGCCCATTGACTTGATAATGCTACCTAACCATCTTACCCTCTGCTCCTAGTTTTTTTTTTTTATTCAAATATAGTTGATTTACAGTGCTGTGTTTAATTTCTGCTGTACAGGAAAGTAACTCAGTTATACGTGTGGGTATATATATAGACATATATATATATATTTTTTTTCATATTCTTTTCCATAATGGTTTATCACAGGATATTGAATATAATTCCCTATGCTAAACAGTTGGAACTTGTTGTTTATCCATGTCATACTAGTTTTAATTTACTAGTCACTGTAGTGGGATTGTAAAAAGTGTAGGGTGAGCTATTGTATCATTTCTAACATATATTAAAGATCTAAACTTTTTTGTTTTTTTTTAAGTTTACGGTGCCAAACTTTAAGGGGAAAAAGAGGTAGAAAAACCCAGGCATACAAATGGAGTATTGTTTTCAAAGGTGACTTTGCTAGGGGCAATAATGTCAAAAGACTCCCATGTGACTTGCTACATTGAATTACAGTGGAATCCTGACAGCTGCCTGGATGTTGTTTTAGGGTCACTTGTATATTCCCCAGTGGAAAATCTAGTTTTTCAGCTCAGTTGTGAAGTAAATATCACATAGATATTAGCAGTTTGTTATGGTAGAAAGAGCTTAACAACTGAAACGTTCAGTTAAGATCTGATACTCATTTTCTTTCCCATTCCTATTTTTTTCATTTGTAGTTTGGGGCAGCAGTAATACCTGCTAGAGTTGGTAGGACAAGATGAGATAATTTATGTCAAGCACTTACCACAGTGCGTAGTTGCTAAAGAGGTATTAGTTCATAGACTATTAATTCTTTGAGTACCCTTTGCTCAAGCCAGATATCTGGGAATTGTCCATGAATCTTTTCTCTCCTTTACCTACCAAAGATCTATTCATTTTATCTTCTTAATGCACTAGAATGGGAGTAAGGCATGACCCACATTTTAAAACAATTGGGCTTTAAGCAGGAAGTAACTAAATCAATGCATCAGGATATCAACTTCTCTTGTACCTTTATTAGCAGTAACCACATTTAGTTTCTTAGAACTCTAAAAGGATTGTATTAATAGTTGTTTTTATCTCTGTTGGCAAAGTTGGTACTGTTGTACCAATTTCATAATAAATTTATAACTAATTTGTAGAATTAGTTATCTTAACATTACTTATAGGAAATCCAGTAGGTAGTAACATAATAATTCATTGTTAATTTTACTTGTGTCTGTTTTTAGGCTTAACATTTTCACATATGTAAGTTTATAGGCATGCAGAATATTGTAGGTGTGGACTTAGCACAAGCACATTCCTGGGTTCAGACCTAGGCTGTTCAGTTTTATGACCTCAGTCAGGTTATATCAGTTTTCCAGGTTTGCTTTGCCATGTTTTTAAAGTGGGTTGATAAGCTTTAGTTACCTAAAGGGTTGTGACAGTCATTAAAAGAGATACATTTATATGAAAACGCAAAAAGCTGAGAAAAGCCAAGACACACTTCAAGAACAAAAGTGGAACAATTTGATAGATCTCAAAATTTTTAATTAAAATTAAGCTAGATTAATGAAGACTGTTCTGTTGGTGCAAGGATATACAATACTCTTGTTTCATTAGATCAGTGGAATAGAATAAGGAATCCAGAAACAAGCATACACATATATAGACACTTGATTTGTGGGAAAGGTGGCACACAGAACAGTGTCAATGTGGTATTTTAGTAAATGGTGCTCGAGCATCGTGCATATTCACATGGAACAAAGTGAACCGAGACCCCTATCTCAGACTACACTCAAACTCCCAGTGGATCATAGATCTATTTGTGAAAGGCAAAACAGTAAATCTGTTAGGAGACAGTGCAGGAAAATATGTGGCCTTAGAGCATGCAAAGCTTTCTTAAATAGGACACAAAAACGATTAAGTACAAAAAGAAAATTATAAATTGGATTTTACTAAAATCAAGAATTTCTGTTAATCAAAAATCACCTTTAAGAGAGTAAGAAGGCAAGCCACAGAGTGGGAGAAGTTATTGGCAGCACTCTGACAAAGGGTTCTCCTATCTGTGTTGAGATATGAAGTTTCACTTCCTCAGTGGCCTCTTGGATCCAGTTTAGAGAGCTCTCTTATCAGTATTGACTTCATTTTGATTTTCCTTTCACAGAGTTTGTGGAATGAATAAAGGCATAGTTGGATTTATAATCCTGAGGGAATAGGCCTGGGAATGCGCTCAGCAGCTAGGAGGCTTCCTGGGTGAGCAGTGAGGCCATGTGAGCAGATGGCAGGGCAGCTGGAGAGCAGTGAGGGACGCCTGGGAGAGCAGACCTGGGCTTGAACCCTGGCTTGCTCGCGCGCGCCCTTGCTTTCTCTCATTTCTTGGTAGTGCGTTTCTGCCTCATCTCTAAAATAGGGATAGTTACAGAACCCACCATACACGGTTAGGGTTAGTGAGATGACATAGAACTAGTGTTTGCATGCAGGAGCGCTTAAGTCTGGTAGTATCATCACTTTTGGAGTTATTATTCCTTGGAGGTGAGGGGTGGCTGTGCCAGCAGAGTGGCAGTGGGGTTGCTGCAGATCCGTGAGAAAAAGACAACCCAACAGAACGAGAGACTTGAGCAGGCACTTCACCACGAAGATGTCCAGAATGTCCAGTAAAAATAAGAAAAGTGCTCAAGACCACAAAGTCATTAGAGACATGCAAATTAAAACCATAATGGCATATATGTACTATTCCCCTGCCAGAACACTTAATTAAAAAGACTAACAGTAGTTAATAATTAATAATAATTAAAACCATAATGGCATATAGGTACTATTCCCCTGCCAGAACACTTAATTAAAAAGACTAACAGTATAGTTTGTAGGAATATGGGCAGGGAAGTTCTCATACACTCGCTGTATATAAATTGGTTCCACCTCTTTGGTAAGCTGGTTGGCAGTGTTGAAGCTGAACGTGTGCATACTTGATGACCCCGCTGTTCTACTCGCCACAGAAATGGTTTCATGTGTGCAACCAAGTTGTGTGTACACGAATGTTTATAGCAGCCCTGTTTGGTCTAGCTTCATACTGGGAACGTGTGAAAAATGTACATGATAATATAGCAGGGAAGTACATTATTATATGTTCCTGCCTAGGAATATAATACTGTAAACGAAAATGAACAAACTCAGCTCACGCAACAAAATGGATGTATCTGAAAAACAAAATGTTAACCCAAAGAACCCACATGCTAAAGAGTACACACTGTATGATACCAGGGTTTCGAAGCCATGACCGTTTCGCTTGGAGAGGAGGAAGGGGGTTGTGATCGGGAGGCAGTCTCTTCCTCACTGCCCACATACTAGCAGTGCTCTGTTTCTAGACCTGAATGGTGATTGCATGGATGTTTGTTTTGTTCTCATTTACTGAGCTGAATATTTATGTTTTGTGTGCTTTTCTTGTGTTCAACCTCAGTAAGAAAAGAACCACCCAGCTTCATAATGCCCAGTAAATATTCAATATGAGATTGTTTTTCTCCATTTCATTTGTATTTGCGTATGTCCTTTGATTATTGATTAATTTTGGGCTTGAGGATATACTTATAAATTTGTGAACTCTTTAAAGATTAGAGTTTAATCTTTAGGGGCTGTTTTAGCCAGCACACAATACAGAAAGTGACTTTGGCTCTGAAAATTCCGATGCTCCAAGTTTTTGTGTGACCCAGTAGCAGTATAATATTTTTTTAAAGATGACAAAAGTATAATGTTTTAATTTTCATTGTAGAAAGTCTTAATTGTAAATAGTTGAAGCTGTCACTTTTTTGGGGTACTTTTCCTATTGTTTCAAACACTGTTTTTAACCCAAGAGGTTGTGGTTTTGTAAAAGTTATATATATTCCTGGTTAAATTTTGAAAGTTTTAATATATTTATTTTTCTAATTGTAAATGGAATATTGTTTGGAAAATTTTTTGTAATTGAGTATAAGAAGTGTTGATTTTTATGATTATCATTTACATTACACTTGATTAAATGCATTGATTTTCTGGTAATGGTTTAAGTAATTCTTTGTATTATCTTTACATACAGTCATATCAGTTATATCAACTGGTATTAATAATGGTGATAACTTTTTAGCTTCTGAATCAAAATATGCTAAACATTTGTGTAAAAGAGGTTTTCTTTTCAGTAATATAAAAAATGAAATTTTTTCCTCTAGTACTTTTATTTGTTAGTTACTAAAAGAATTTTCACAGTTTATTATTTAAAAATAATTTAGTGGTAAAGACGTATTTTAATTCTCTCTGAAAAGGATTCTTCAAAGTCATATATTGCTCTAAGTCTACATAAATTTTTGATTTTGTTTGTAGCTTTCTCTTTTAGAAATGAAAACTGGTAAGGTAGGCAAGATATATTGGCATAATCTCATTACTGCTGTTGACAAAATGATATGTTAGTCCATATTATAATTTCTTTGAGGCAAGGGACCCCTGAGTCTCCGATAACCTGAAAAGAATAATCCTTGTTTACAGAGTACCCAATGGAGAGGTATGTGTTCTGGGTGCAGAGGCTAGTGTTGCTACAGCGTCATTTTCTTCACTTGGTACATTTGCAAACTGTAAAGAACATTGCCATCCCACTGTAAAAAATGAAACTTTTGTAATAAAAGATCACTATGAGCTTGAGTATTAAACCATAAATTTAAGTCCCCCCCTTCCCAATTTACGTACAGGGATCATCCTACATTTTTGGAAAGTTTATCAGGGTTTCTCTGCTAGTATTTTTCTCTGTTAGTAGAAATTATATTTGCAATCTGAGGCCAGAATTAGTTAGACTGTCAGTCTAAAGAATTTTTCCATGAGACAAATAAGGCTAACAGCAGCAGCAGAGGCTTTTTTTTTTTTTAATGGAAAATTTCATATATTCCCAAAATTAGCATTTTCAGACAATTCCAAAAGCTTTAATTCACACTAATGTTGGAATATTATTACTGATTTGAGGTTTTATATTTCTTGTTGTGATCCATACTTTCTTCAGTTTAAAGAATAAATTTAACACCAGGTAATGCTAAATATTTAAAGTCTAATTTGGATAAGATCCATCAAAATCATAGAGCATCCTGGATTTGCTGGCATAGTCTTGATTTTTGTTTAGTGGAGTACACTAAAGAGGTAGAAGTTTCCCTTGCCCTTCAGGTGCTTCAAACCAGGGCTCTGTAACAGCCTAGGGAGGTGGGAAAGAGTGGAGGTGGGAGGGAGGTTTCAAGAGGGAAGGGACATGTATGAGTACACCTATGGCTAATTCTGAAGAAGGCAATGGCACCCCACTCCAGTACTCTGGCCTGGAAAATCCCATGGACAGAGGAGCCTGGAAGGCTGCAGTCCATGGGGTCGCTGAGGATCGGACATGACTGAGTGACTTCACGTTCACTTTTCACTTTCATGCATTGGAGAAGGAAATGCAACCCATTCCAGTGTTCTTGCCTGGAGAATCCCAGGGACGGGGGAGCCTGGTGGGCTGCTGTCTATGGGGTTGCACAGAGTTGGACACGACTGAAATGACTTAGCAATGGCTAGTTCATGTTGATGTAGGGCAGAAATAAAGTCAATATTGTAAAGCAATTATCCTTCAATTAAAAATAAATTTTAAAAAATGAAGGAGAAATTTTTAAAAAGCGGCATATTTCAGAGCACCTCTTACACTAATGAACATTAGTAAAATAAATTGACAAATTGTTTTTTTAATAAAGTTATGTTGAATATATAAATATACTTATATACTTAATATAGATCTTCGAGATGACGAATCAAAAGGGCAGACCAAAAATGTACTTAAAATAGTCCCATGCCCTGGTATTTGTATATTTGAAAAGGTAAGCTGACTCTAATCATGCCCTAGGAATATCCCATCTCCTGCCTAATTTCTCTTTCAACTTATTTCTCAAATGCCTTTGGCCATGGGGCTTCCCTGGTGGCTCAGAGGTTAAAGCATCTGCCTGCAATGTGGGAGACCTGGGTTCGATC
The DNA here is from genome assembly GCA_006410935.1 of Redunca redunca. Classification (NCBI taxonomy): domain Eukaryota; kingdom Metazoa; phylum Chordata; class Mammalia; order Artiodactyla; family Bovidae; genus Redunca; species Redunca redunca. The sequence goes on along the minus strand of SJYQ01011211.1, from coordinate 63,693 downwards.
CCTGGGTTGGGAAGATCCCTCGGAGAAGGAAATGGCAACCCACTCCAGTATTCTTGCCTGGAGATCCCATGGACAGAGGAGCCTGGTAGGCTACAGTCCACGGGGTCACAAAGAGTCGGACACAACTGAGTGACTTCACTTACTCACTCATGACTTCTAAGACAGCTCTCATTCTGAAGTGATAGTGTCTGTGATATGCTAATTAGGTGTTGGGATGTTAACAGCATTCTACGTGGCTGTGGTATTACTTGTTCAGTTCAGTCGCTCAGTCGTGTCCGACTCTGTGACCCCACGGACTGCAGCACGCCAGGCTTCTCTGTCCGTTACCAACTCTCAGAGCTTACTCAAACTCATGTCCATCCAGTCAGTGATGCCATTCAACCATCTCATCCTCTGTCATCCCCTATTCTTCCCACCTTCAATCTTTCCCAGTATCAGGGTGTTTTCACGAGTCAGTTCTTTATATTCAGGACTGATTTCCTTTAGGATGGACTGGTTGGATCTCCTTGCAGTCCAAGGGACTCTCAAGAGTCTTCTCCAACACCACAGTTCAAAAGCACCAGTTTTTCAGCGCTCAGTTTTCTTTGTAGTCTAACTCTCAAATCGATACATGACTACTGGAAAAACCATACCTTTGACTATATGGACCTTTGTTGGCAAAGTAATGTCTCTGCTTTTTAATATGCTGTCTAGGTTGGTCACGACTTTTCTTCCGAGGAGCAAGCATCTTTTAATTTCCTGGCTGCAGTCACCATCTGCAGTGATTTTGGAGCACCCCCCCCCCCCCCCC
>SJYQ01011211.1:0-62892 GCA_006410935.1 Redunca redunca | reverse complement strand
CCCCCGCCAAATAGTCTGTCATTGTTTCCATCATTTCCCCATCTATTTGCCATGAAGTGATGGGATCAGATGCCATGATCTTAGTTTTCTGAATGTTGAGTTTTAAGCTAGCTTTTCACTCTCTTCTTTCACTTTCATCAAAAGGGTCTTTAGTTCTTCACTTTCTGCCATAAGGGTGGGGTCATCTGTATATCTGAGGTTTATTGATATTTCTTCCGGAAATCTTGATTCCAGCTCGTGCTTCATGTAGCCTGGCATTTTGCATGATGTAAAAACTTTAAATTGTAATAAGTACCTTGGTTGTTTGCAGAAAGGTGCATTGAATGTCTCCTCTCATATATGTACTTCCCGTTGTTTTACTTTCTGGAAAATTCACCAAGTGATAGAGTGTGACTTCTACATTTAATCCTAGTGTGTCAGAGTGCAGGATTCACCTTTAGGGGTGTGTTCTTTTATGAGTGTCTCAATTAATGTCTTTACCTCCTACTCCTGTAATTTGATGAAGGCAGTCAAGATATAATTGTAGCTTTCCTAACCCACCCTGTTGTGAGTTTTCCCAGACTCTAGATGGTAAAGCCAAGCCCTGGGAATTTGAAACTCTCTGGTGGAGAGTTGCAAAAATGTTTATGCTAATATAAGCTGGTGGTGACTTTCAAATGTTCAGATGCTTTTCAGAATGGATATATTAGCCCTTATATGGATGGAACATTTGTGTGCTTGGTGTGCCCTCTAAGCAATATCTCCTTGTGAAGATTATTTAATCAGTAATCACTGATAATGGGCTTTTAAAAGCACATTCTAGTTTAGATTAGTGTCCTTGGAAACTAAGTACCCAACCAAGTACAAATCACAAGTATGGCAAGCTATTGATTTACATCACATAGCCACTGACACAATCTATACAAATAATTAGAATAATAGAGTTGTTCTTGTGCTAGTTGACTCATCATTTTTGGCTCATGGCTGCCTAGTGAATCAACTCTGTGTCTTCACTCTGGTTAATAAAGCACGTTTTGCATTGTCTTTTGTCTTGTGATTCTCAAAGTTTCTGTATAAATGTTAGTGGGTGGCAGGTGTTTATTATCTTTCCTGGATATTATATCAAGGAAACCATAGCATCGAGAGGTTTGTCATTTAAACCAGCCAGCTGGATTTATGCCTCTGTATCTGCATATTGTGTATCAGTTTTCGCGTCTGAGATTTTTGAAAGCAACAACTTGCTTATAAGAGCAAGTTGGTGGTGTTAATGTCAGTGAAATTAACCTGTCTGATTTATCTAAGGGTTAAACGTTCATTTTTCATACTATATGTGATCCCACAAATTTTGTTTTTATCTTGCAAATATTAATTTTCCTAAAGATTATGTTTTAATGTTCCTGGATTTTTATCCTGTATTATTCTAAGTGTTAGTCACTCAGTTGTGCCTGACTCTTTGCGACTTCATGGACTATAGCCCGCCAGGTTCCTTTGTCCTTGGAATTCTCTGGGCAAGAATACTGGAATGGGTAGCCGTTCTCATCTCCAGGACTTCTTCCCACCCAGGGATGAATCCTGGGTCTCCTGCATTGCAGGTGGATTCTGTATAATCTGAGCCACCAGGGAAGCCTCAATAAGCAATCTTAAGAATTTTTCTTCTGAGTTCAAGTTAGATAGGTACTTTCTAGTTTTGGTAAAAGCTCTGAGAAAACAGAAGAGATCTCCCTGGTCCAACTGTAATTCAGAAGGCTAAAGCCCTAAGTGTAAGAGCAGTTATCTACCTTTATGTCAAACATTTGCACCAACTGGTGATTTTAGAAGCTCACAGGAGTCCTGGTGCCTGTTGCTGTATCTGCTTCACATTGTCTTTCCACTTCACAGCTCTCCATAGGGGTATATTTATGTGGCAGTGTTTACAGATGATTAATGTTTAAACAGAAATATGCCACTCAAAGTTCTTTGTAAGAAAAGGAAGCTGAGGTGGAGTACTTGGGTGTGCTGGCAGCCAGCTCTCTTCTCATGGAATTTCAGAATTTTCAAAAAGTCCTGGCAGCCTTAACATTCATTTCAGTTAGAAGAAGCTGGCTGTTGGTATTTACAAAGTTGGGAAAATGTGAAATTTTAATCATATGAGCTTTCTTAGAATGTAATATGTTCCATTAAAATTATGAATTAAGGTTACAGAAGAATTTAGAGAATGACATAACAAATATTTATATGGCTGTCATTTACTTCTGTCAAATTCTGCTATCTTCCCATATGGAATAGGCTTTTATTTTTTAAGAAACAAAATGGATACAGTTGAAGTACCCTGTATATTCCTCCCTGAATCTATTTTTCTCTCCCCTTCCTCCTCAGAGGTAACCACAGTCCTGATGTATATTATTATGTACAAATATAGTGACATGGACTTCCCAGGTGGCACGGTGATAAAGAATCCACCTGCCAATGCAGGAGACGTGGGTTGGATCCCTGGGTTAGGAAGATCCCCTGGAGTAGGAAATGACGCCCCACTTCAGTGTTCTTGCTTGGAAGATTCCATGAACAGAGGAGCCAGGTGGGTTACAGTCCATGGGGTCGCAGAGTCGGACGCGACTGAGCACGCACATGTGCAGTCATAGTCAGCTTCATTTTCCATGGTTTCAATTACTGAAACCCAAAGAAAGAAATGAAGAAGCAAGGAGAAGAAAGGAGGAGGACCACGCCATCCTGGTGGAACATGTAAAAAGAGTCAAAGAAGCTGAAGTCATTGAAAGTGATTCTTTTCTTCAGCAAACATTCAGATCAAGTAAAGAAGCCAAGAAGTCAGTGGAACCTAGTGAAGAAAAGCATTCTGCTGCAGCCTCAGGGCCGGCGTCAGTGGTGGCCAACCCACTGAGTAATGAGAAGTAAATAGACCCAGAAGCATCCCTGCGCCATCAAGTACCAGGACAGTTCTCTGGCTCATCCAAACTTACTTGCTGAGAAAGCTGATGCTGAGGAAAAGTTCAAGAGATTAATCGCTCTCTGACAAGAAAGGCAAATGGGTAGTTCTGTGGCCTAAAGTAATATATGTATGGTTGAATTAACAGTAACATTGGAAATTTAGGTTTTTAAACACTAGTATTAACTTTTTACTCTTGAAAATAATTTAGCTAATTATATAAAAAAGGTAATCTCGTTTCATTTTTTTTAATGTAGGCTCTGATATTTGTTGATTTGAACTTAATCAAACATTGTGAATATTAAAACTAAAGTTTAAGAATGCAGGATGCTTGGGACTGGTGCAAGGAGAGGACCCAGAGGGAGGGCATGGGGTGGGAGGTGGGAGGGGATTCATGTTTGGGAACGCTTGTACACTCGTGGTGAATTCATGTCAATGTTTGGCAAAACCAATACAGTAATGTAAAGTAAACTAAAGTTAAAATAAAAATTAAAAAAAAAAAAAAAGAATGCTTGAAAATGTCATTCTGTTAAAAAAGCTAATCCTGAAAACATTAGTAAGGTACACACACAACATCCCCCCCCAAAAAAAAACTAGCTTCATACTATAAAACATACCATTCTGCATGTTGTTTCTTATTTGCTCAGCATTGTATTTTAGCATGTTGATATTTGTAGGTTGGTCGTTTGTTTTAGTTGTGAGATTGTACTCCATTATATGTATTTATTATAATTTATACATTTCTGCTGGTGGGCATTTAGGTTTCTGGTTTGCATTTACAAACAACTGAGTAAATGGAACTGAGTATTCTTGCAGGGGTCTCCTTGTGTACTTGTGAGAGAGTTGCTCTGGGCCCTAGAGTCTAAGAGATACATATGTAGAAGTGGAGTTGTTGGGTTGAAGAGTATATGCATATTTAGATTTACTAGATAGTGCCAAACTGTTCTCTAAAGTACTTGCATTAATTTATACTCCTGCCACTGGTACATAGTAGTTTCTGTGCCATATTTGGACCATTCTTGGTTTTATCAGACTTAAATTCTTGGCATATGATTGGTATGTAATGATTTTTCATACTGTTCTAATTTTCCCTTTACTAGTTATTAATGAGCCTAAACACCATTCATTCACCCAGCGGATGAACTGAGTACTGGCTAAGTTCTGTGTGCTTATATTCTAGTGAAGGGAGGTATAAATGAATAGATGAGAAAATGCATAGTATCTTAGATGGTGCTATGCTGTGGAGAGAAAGAAGAGAGCAAGTACCTTGTGGATAACCAGAGGAACATTCCAGGCAGAGGAATGTTCAAACAAATGAAAAGACCCTTGGGTGTGACCTGTTCACAGACCCACAGGGAAGCCAAGGCAGCTGGAATAGAGTAAGTAAGGGAGTAGCAGGACGTAGCAAGAGAATGAATAGTGAGCCTCATAGACAATTATAGAGACTTTGTCTTTTACCTCGAGTGCGATTGCCATCTGAAATGTGAGGGTTTTGAACAGAGGATGACATTGTCTCATTTAGGCTTTAAAAGGATCATAGAGTGTTGTGTTGAGAGGAGATTGTAAGAGAGGCTAAAGGAGGAAGCAGGGAGACTAACTAGGATGTGATTGTTATAATTCAAGCTAGATAATGGTGAATTGATGAAGGTGAGGAAAAGTGTTCACAGTCTGGATGTATTATTTATACAGACTTATACATGTATTTGGAGAAGGCAGTGGCAGCCCACTCCAGTACTCTTGCTTGATTATTTATAATATTTATAAGCAGAGTCAGTGAGGTATGCTGATACATTAGATGTGGGCTGTGAGAGAAAAAGTATCAGTGCAGAGCTTTTGGCTGTGAAAACTGGAAGGCTAGAGTTGCCATTCATTGAAAAGGATCAGTGGGAGAAGTAGGTTTGGGGAGGAGGGAGAATTCAGGAGTTTGATTTTTGAACTGGCAAGTTCTATATGCTTCCTCAGCATTTTGGTTAAGATTTTGATGAGGTGCATAGATACATGAGTCTGCACTAGAAGTCAGTAGAGTCTGCAGTAGAGTCTGTAATAGCTAGAAGCAAGGATGTCAGCACTGAGGAGAGGATTAAGCCATGAGATTGGAGGGATGAATGTGGAGATGTCCAGGAAGAGCCCTGGGCCAGATCGGTGTTCAGAGGTCAGAAAGACAAAGCTTACCAATGAGACTGAAAATGAGTGCCCAGTTAGGAGGAAGAGAACCAGAGCAGGATTGTTTTCGAAGCCTAGTGTGAAGTGTTTTAAAAAAGGACTGGTTGGTGAAATCAGATGTGCTCCAATAGATCAAGTAAGGTGAGTGCTGAGACCTGACCTCTGGTTTTAGCAACGTGGAAGTCAGTAAAGACTTTCACAGGAGGTTTTTCTGTGGAGTAGTGAGGCGATCAAGACTAGGTTGGTATCCCCTAAGAGAATGGGAAGACAGGATTTAGAGATAGCAAAAAATAGACATCTCCTTTGAAGAATTTCTCTCCAAAAGCAGAGTAGAGAAATGGGACTATTGCTGGAAGAAGATACGGGATTAAGAAAGTTTTTTCAAAGATAAGAGATACTTCAGCATGTTTCATGCTGATATGAATGATATATAAAATGGGGGAAACTGATCATGCATAAGAGTGAGGAGAGAATTGCTGGAATGAGTTGAGCAGATGAAAGGCGAGGGATCTAGCATACCGTGGAGGGACTGGTTTTATTAATAGTGGGAGCATGGACCGCTCATCCCAGTGGCAAAGGGAAGGTAAGAGTACTTTGGCACAAATATGGGTAAACTAATAAATTTGATTGCTTTTTATTTTCTCATTGAATGTGATGTAGGACTGAAATGAAGGTGAGTGAGAAGAGAGGAAAAGGTGTGACCTAGTTATTCAGCTGACTCATTGGAAAAGACCCTGATGCGGTGAAAGATTTAAGGCAAAAGGAGAAGAGGATCGCAGAGGATGAAATGGTTGGATAGCATCACCAATTCAATGGACATGAACTTGGGCAATCTCTGTGAGATAGTGAGGGCCAGGGAGGCCTGGTGTGCTGCAGTCCATGGGGTTGCAAAGAGTTCAACACGACTTAGTGACTGCACAACAGTAGCAGTCATTCAGGAGAATAGAGAAATGGTCTGTGATTACCAGGCCGCACCTTGGCCCACTTGTCTCTGATCATAGGTATATAGTGAGGTCAGTCAGCAGAGCTGAAAAACTCACCTGTGTGGATAGTGTGGCGGTAGGATTTATCTAGGTTTGGGGTTTGCCTGGTGATGATGATAGGGGAGGAGGGGACATGGTAGTCGAGGGTGTGTTCAGAGGAGCAGGGTATAGTGATGGGCCATGGACTCTAGGTTGGTGAAGAACAGTGAAAAGGTGGTAGGATCAATGGATTGTAGAACTGGAGTTTTAAAAAAGATGTTTGACGAGGTGAATTGAAAAAATAAGGGGTGGCTGAAGAGTAGGATGCTAGAAATTGAGATGATGGAGGGGGTCAAATTATTGGTAATGACAGGTTCTAGGGTATGACTATGGGAATGAGTCGCTACGGTCAAGTGAGGACCAGATTCTGAGAGGAGAGGAGACCGTCAGGGATCATCTGTGCAGATATTTAAATTATCATGCATTTTATTTCTAGGAATTTATCTATTTCTTCTAGGTTGTCAGATTTCTTGGCATATAAATTGTTCATAGTAGTCTCTTATGATCCTTTGTATTTCTGTGGTATCAATCATAATTTTCCTTCTTTTGTTTTGGACTTTGAGTCCTTTTTTTTTCTTGATAAGTCTAGCTAAAGCTTTGTCCATTTTGTTTATCTTTTCAGAGAACCAGCTCTTAGTTCATTGATCTTTTAGTCTTTATTTCATTTATTTTGTTTTACTCTGATCTTTATTTCTTTCCTTCTATAAAGTATGGGTTTCATTTGTTCTTCTCTTTTTAGTTCCTTGAGGTGTAAATAAACTTGTTTATTTGAGATTTATCGTGTTTCTTCATGTAGGCATTTATCCTTATGATGAACTTCCCTGTTAGAATTGCTTTTGCTGTATCCCTCAAGTTTTGGTATGTTATTTTTCCATTTTCTTTTGTCTCAAGGTATTTGTTGATTTCTTTTATCATGCAGTTTGATAACAACAGTGTTGGAGAGAGTATCACAGCCATGAGCTAAAATTGTTCAGAAGTGAGGTTGGGGATGTCATGTTGATGACCACAACAGAATTAGGAATGGTGTGGTCTGATAATGTGAGGTTGAAAGCTGGAAGCTTTCAGAGACCAGTGAGATAGGAATTTGGAAGTGGCAATGAGAAATAAGAGCACCGACCCTGTCTCCAGCTTAATGGGAAGAGGATTATGAGCATTAAGGCAGCCAGACTGCAGAGGGCTGCGGGGAGAGCCAGGTTTCAGTTGGCAGTGACTTTCAACCCTGGCTGCACACCTAAATCACCAGGGAGGGCTTGTAAACATACCATTTCCTGGGTCCCAGCCCCCGGAGATTCTGACTCAAATAGTCTGAGGTGGAGCTCAGGCTTGGGTAATTTTTTGAAACTCCCAGGTGATTGTATGTGCAGCCAGAGTTGTGTCCCAAGCAGGAACGTCTGAGAAAAGGTTGAGTAATTGAGGATGATAGAGGCGTGTCTGAGGGCAGTAGGGAAAAGGTTCTGAAGTTCAAGGGGATGGGACATCTTTTCAAAGTTTATTGCCCTTTTGAGTTTTTGTGAATTACCTGTTTCATACCCATTACTCTAGTTTTCTATTGGTGAACGTTTGATTTTGGTTTGAGCTTGTTTATTGAAGTATTTCATTAATACTGAAAATAATATGCACCTCTACACATTGTGTAACGAGCACCCAAATCAGGAAGTAGAATGTTACTAGCATCCAGAAGCCACATTTGAGCCCCCACCCTTTCTAGTCACTATCCCATTTGCTGGGTTCGATTTTTAAAAGGATCTTATGTTGCCTACCTTGAACAACAAAATTTCATATTATAGTGTACTGGGTTTAGGTAATATGGGAAGCCAAAAATGATCCTAGACATGGTACATGATACACAGAAAATGGCTTGAAAATCCACAATAACATTTTTTCATCTGAAAACTGGCCTCTTGGCAGGGCACTGTAGTTGGAAATGCACAAGAGATAATGATCTTTTTAGCCTTCTCTCTCATCAGCTCTACTCCTGTCTGACTGGAAACAAGCTGTTTTAGCAAGTGAAAATGTGCTGTAGGTGACAAGGGGCCTCACCCAGTTAGCCAGGATGGTTTGGGTCTCCCATACCTGCCTGACTGTGGTTCGGAGTCTAGGGTTAGGGCTTGTAAAACAGCTGTAAGCCAGGCTTGAGTCAGGGAAGAGCTCTGAGGAATGGCCACCATGGTTTTTCTTAACTGTAAAATGTGTCTCTAAGTGTACATTGCCAGATTCTGCTTTTTGATAGCTGTTAATTTCCAGTATTTTGACCACTGCTATTAAAAAAATGTCAAAGCTGGAGTTTTGGTCTATGAATTTCTTGACAAAAAGCAGGGAAACATAGGGCATTATGATGAAGGCTTTTTATTATACTATCAGGAGCAGGAAGTACCCATTTCTTTTATTTTAGCTATACCTATAGCATTTGTTGAAAAATAAAGCTAATCAAAAATGGCATAAATATTAAATATTATTAGGAAAAAATGGTAAGGACAAAATACTGCTTGCTTGCTTTCAGATAGTCATGTTGTACCACATTCTCTAAAATTCTTTGAAGTTTAGATGAATATAATACCAGAAAGTGAAAGTGAAGTCGCTCAGTCGTGTCCGACTCTTTGTGACCCTGTGGGCTGTAGCCTACCAGGCTCCTCTGTCCATGGGATTCTCCAGGCAAGAATACTGGAGTGGGTTGCCATTTCCTTCTCCAGGATAATATCAGAGTTTGTTATAATTAACGTACCAATAATGTACTGATATTACATTTCTTGGGGGAAATATTTTCATTCTCATGTCAGTTGCTCAATGATGTGTGAGAATAAGTAAGGATAGGTTAGAATGTTGAATGGCCGTATGAGGAGTTGTTCCTCTTTTAGGTTGCATTGTCCTGTTGTTCAGTTGCTAAGTCACATCTGACTCTTTGTGACCCTGTGGACTGCAGCACGCCAAGCTTTCCTGTCCTTCACTATCTCCCGGAGTTTGCTCAGACTCATGTCCATTGAGTCAGGGATGCCATCCAACCATCTCTGTTGCCCCCTTCTCCTCCTGCCGCCAATCTTTCCCAGCATCAGGGTCTTTTCAAATGAGTCAGTTCTTCTCATCAGGTGGCCAAAGTATTGGAGTTTCAGCTTCAGCATCAGTCTTTTCAATGAATATTCAGGACTGATTTCCTTTAGGATGTACTGGCTGGATCTCCTTGCATTCTCAGGGACTCTCAAGAGTCTTCCTCAGCACCACAATTCAAAAGCATCAGTTCTTCAGCACTCAGCCTTCTTTATGGTCCAACTCTCACATCCATTCATGACTACTGGAAAAACCATAGATTTGGCTAGATGGACCTTTGTCAACAAAGTGATGTGTCTGCTTTTTAATATGCTGTTTAGTTTTGTCTTAGCTTTCCTTCCGAGGAGCAAGCATCTTTTAATTTCATGGCTGTGGTCACCGTCTGCAGTGATTTTTGGAGCCCAAGAAAATAAAATCTGCCACTGTTTCCACTTTCCCCCCATCTGTTTGCCATAAATTGTTGAGACCGGATGCCATGATCTTAGTTTTTGAATGATGCGTTTTAAGGCAGCTTTTTTAGTCTCCTCTTTCACCTTCATCAAGAGGCTCTTTAGTTCCTCTTCCTAGGGAAGCATTGTCCTAGGTAAACCTTTGACCTTTAAAAAGGGTAATGAGTAGAAAGATCAGCGGTTGCCATGGGTTGGTGGCAAGGGAGGGATGAAGGGGCAAAGTCAAGAGGACTTTTAGAGCAGTGACACTGTTCTATATGATACTGTAATTGTGGCTACATGTGGTTATACATTTGTCAAAACCCATAGAATGTTAACTCCAAGAGTGAACCCTGATGTAAACTATGGACTTTAGATGATGTGTCACTGTAGGCTTATTGATTGTAATAAATGTGACACTCTGGCTCAGGATTTGATAGTAGGAGAGGCTATGTGTATGGGACTGGGGATAGATGGGAGCTCTCTTCTGCTCAGTTTTCCTGTGAACCTAAAACTGTTCTAAAAACCAAGTTTGCTACTAAACTAAAAGGTAATTTGTAGGCTTTTTTTGATAGCAAGTTGTAATGTTTAACAATGCTTTCTAATGTAAAGTTATCCCCTTATCTATATAAGGCTTTCATTTGACAGTGTGTACCTGCTTCTTAATATTTGTCATCAATAAATGTGAAAAATAACTAGCTGTCATCCTCTCAAATGCTAGAATCTTTTTATTTTACAAGTGAACAAACCTGGGCCTTTAGAGATATGGAGACTAGGGCTTAGGCTTCCAAATGTTTACTTCATTATCCCCAGAACCACAGCTTTCCTTCCATGAATGTAAATATTCTTGATTTCAGCTGTGATGTCCTTAAAATGTTGGTTGCATATACATTTGTTTTTTTTTTTTTAACATAGTTATCATTTAGAACAGGCAATCATTTACAAAACCTGTAGCTCTCTTCTTTCTGTGTAAATTACCCAGATACTTATTTCTGAATTCCCAAAGCCTACCTTTCTAATATTTATGTAAGAGTTAATTGAGAGCAAAAAGTATATATCTGGATTATTATCTTAGAGGAGATACTCCTTAACTTTTAGGTTGACTACAATTCTTTATCCTTTCCTGTGTTCCTCTGGTACATTTGTGTGGGATGTTAATGATTAGAATCAGTTCTTTCTGGTAAGAAGCCTAGGTACTGTTTCTGGAGATTGAGTTATATTGAATAGCTGAGAATTGCTATAATCAATAAATATTCAAATACCATGAACAATATTCTTGTGTATTAAGGATTAACTACATAGTATATTTCATACTTTTATCTTTTTAAAATTAGTATTCTGAAGTCATGGACATTTAATTCATTTTTTTACATTTAAGTGTTTATTGTTCTTGGTGTTTATTAATCTGTTGGTTACCAGTTTCATAACTCATGATTTGTCTTGAATGACACTTTCTACTTCCTAGGAACTGGTTCCTACATGGTTCCCAATCCTTCCTCCCCAAAACTAAAGATTGGTTAACCTTTTAAAATTTTCTTTCTTTTCCTAATGGTGTAATATTATCATTTTATCTATTTTAATTATTGTTGTTCAGTTGCTAAGTCATGTCCAACTCTTTGCAACCCCCTGGACTGCAGCGTGCCAGGCTTTGCTGTCCTTCATCATCTCCTAGAGTTTGCACAAACTCATGTCCATTGAGTTGGAGATGCCATCCAACCATCTCATCCTCTGTCATCTCCTCCTCCTGCCTTCAGTCTTTTGTAACATCAGGGTCTTTTCTAATGAGTCAGCTCTTCCCATCAGGTGGCCAAAGTATTGGAGCCTCAGCTTCAGCATCCGTCCTTCCAATGAATATTCAGGGTTTTTTTCCTTTAAGGATTGACTGGTTTGATCTCCTTGCTCTCCAAGGGACTCTCAAGAGTCTTCTGCAGCACCACAGTTTGAAAGTATCAATTCTTCAGTGCTCAGGCTTTATGGTCCAACTCTCACATCTCTACATGACTACTGGGAAAACCATAGCTTTGACTAGATGGACCTTTGTCGGCAAAGTGATTAGGATCACCAGAATATGTCATCTGTTGACTTTTAAAAATTTACATGGATTAGTCAAAAGTTTAATAAAAGTTTAGAGTCAGATTTTCCCACATACTTAGTGTTTTCAAGATGTTATTTATTTGTCCTCAAAATAAAAAAGTCTAATTTTCTATTCTCCATTTCCATGGGAAGATGAAATACTAAGCCCTGGTTTTAAATTTAAAGAGACTAAACTTTTGGTCTTTTTTTCCTTTCTCCCCTATTGCATGACATCTTAGCACTTTGAAGAGACTTTAGAGGATTATTTATTTAGATCAAGTTTTTCATTTTATGGATGAGGAAAGTAGGACGCTGAAGTTAAGTGGCTTGCCCAAATAAGATCTTATAGCCAGTGCCACGTGTTTGGCTCAAACCCTGATCCTTCTCCCACCTCCACCCGCTATTTTTCGTGTCTTTGTGCTTCTTAGTGGCACCAAGCTTCCCAGCTACTCTATTCTGATCCAGTCCAGTCTGCAGTGCTATTAATGCTTTCTTGGCCACCTTGTCCACACCTTCCTGAAGATCTACAATAGCGTGAAGTGAAGTCGCTCAGTCGTGTCCGACTCTTTGCGACCCCATGGACAGTAGCCTACCAGGCTCTGCCGTCCATGGGATTTTCCAGGCAAAAGTACTGGAGTGGGCTGCCATTTCCTTCTCCGGGGATCTTCCCAACCTGTAGACTTGCTTTATTCATGGAAATCAGTGGAGGAATCCCTATGGAGAGCTGCTAGCAGCACTGGTAGGCAGAATAATGTCGTCGCTGTCCCCTCCATTACCTCCCACCCTAGTGTGTTCACATTCAAACTTTGGAACTGTTGATTAGATTACATTATGTGGTAAATCGAAGTAAAAGTGTTAGTCACTCAGTCGTGTCCAACTCTTTGTGACTCCATGGACTGTAGCCCGCCTCCTCCGTCCATGGGATTTCCCAGGCAAGAATGCTGGAGTGGTTTGCCATTTTCTTCTCCACGGGATCTTCCCAACCCAGGGATCAAACCTCAGTCTCTTACATTGCAGGCAGACTCTTTACCATCTGAGTTACATGGTAAGGGGAGTTAAAATTACTATTCAGCTGACCTCAAAACATGGAGATTATCCTGGATTAATTTGGTGATTCCAGTGTAATCACGGGTCCCTAAAAGTGGAATAGGGGAATCAAAAGAAAGAACCAAGAGAGAGCCACGTGAGAAGGACCAGGCCTCCTTTGAAGATGGAGGAAGGGACCATGAGTCAAGGAAGGTGGATAACATCTACAAGATAGAAAGTCAAAGAAACAAATTCTTTTGTAAAGCCCCCAGAAAATGTACATGCTACTGACACCCTGATCGTAGCCCTGTGAGGTCTGTGTTAGACGTTTCATGAGCAGAACATAAGATAATAAATCTGTGTTTTATTTTTTTAAATGTTTATGTATTTGATTTTTTGGCTGCACTGGGTCTTCGTTGCTGCACACAGGCACTCTCTAGTTATGGGGAGTGGGGCATGGGCTTCTTGTTGCTGTGGTTTCTCTAGTTGGGGAGCACAGGTTCTGGACTCCCGGGCTTCCGTAGTTGTGGCGCATGGTTCTGGTTGCCCTGTGGCATTTGAGATTTCCCAGACCAGGGATCGAACCCATGTTCCCTGTACTGCTGCTGCTGCTGCTAAGTCGCTTCAGTCGTGTCTGACTCTGTGCGACCCCATAGACGGCAGCCCACCAGGCTCCCTCGTCCCTGGGATTCTCCAGGCAAGAATACCAGAATGGGTTGCCATTTCTTCTCCAATGCATGAAAGTGAAAAGTGAAAGTGAAGTCGCTCAATCGTGTCCGACTAGTAGCGACCCCATGGACTGCAGCCTACCAGGCTCCTCCGTCCATGGGATTTTCCAGGCAAGAGTACTGGAGTGGGGTGCCATTGCCTTCTCCAATGTTCCCTGTATTGGCAGGCAAGTTTTTAACCACTGGACCACCAGTGAAGTCCAAATCTGTGTTGTTTTAAGCCGCTGAGTTTGTGGTAATTTGTTACAATAGCCATAGAAAACTCACACAAGCATTTGTACTGCTCCTCAGAAAAAGTCATCCACTTGGCTTTCCCACTTTCCCCATGACCTGATTATTTCATTGGCTGCCTTGATTTCCCTTATGAATCCTGGCTCCATGTTTCTTATCTGCTGCTGCTGCTAAGTCGCTTCAGCCGTGTCCGACTCTGTGCGACCCCATAGAGGGCAGCCCACCAGGCTCCCCTGTCCCTGGGATTCTCCAGGCAAGAACACTGGAGTGGGTTGCCATTTCCTTCTCCAATGCATGAAAGAGAAAAGTGAAAATGAAGTCGCTCAGTCGTGTCCGACTCTTAGCGACCCCGTGGACTGCGGCCCACCAGGCTCTTCTGTCCATGGGACTTTCCAGGCAAGAGTGCTGGCCTAGATCCTTGGATAAAACAACCCACTATAAGACTGTCTACTCCCACTCAGCTCTGGCTGTCCTTCAGACACATCTTCCCAGTATTCGCTCATTGGCTTTACAAACCACAATCTATATTAAGAGGCTACATAAAATTTTGAAACTGTTCTGCTATTGTTTGCTACTTTCCAGGAATTCAAAGTCAGATGCTGACCCAGTGTTTCTAACTACCCTATTCTAACTCTTGAGAATTTTTTGTTGTTGTTACCTTGTAATGCTTATCAGAGAAATTATGTGTATGGTTACACATGTACTTGCTTATAGCTTCCTATTTATGAAAGAGACAATGAAATCTATATTTTGCTTCTACTTGACAGAGGAGGAAAATTCTGGGTCATTGCCTGGTTACCTGTTTTATTGTGCTGACTTGCTCAGCAGGCTAAAGTGCATGTTTGATAGCCTAACTTGTCAAGAGGTTGGCTAATAGATGTCAGCACATTTACTGGCTCCTACAAATGATTTAATCCTTGACTTGATATAGCACAGACTTCTTTCTTATGGCCCGGTGACTGTTGTAGAATTCATTGGTGTTGGGGGCTTAATTTTGCAGGAGCCTTAGTGGGTCAGTGTGATATGAATTAGCTAGGACAACTAACTCTCCTGGCCTTTTCATATTAATCTTATTCTCCATGTGGCCAGGAGGCTTGAATTCACCCAAAATATCTGTCTTCTTGTCACATTCCAGTCTGTGTTAGGGAAAGGCAGAATGCATAATTCTGACACTTGCATTTGTTCATTGCCTAGCAGAGAAATTTGTTCAGTTCACTTCAGTTGCTCAGTCATGTCTGACTTTTTGCAACCTCATGGATTGCAGCACTCCAGGCTTCCCTGTCCATCACCAACTCCCAGAGCTTGCTCAAACTCATGTCCATCTAGTCGGTGATGCTATGCAACCATCTCATCCTCTGTTGTTGCCTTCTCCCCCTGCCTTCAATCTTTCTCAGTGTCAGGGTCTTTTCCAGTGAGTCAGTTCTTTTCATCAGGTGGCCAAAGTATTGGAGTTTCAGCTTCAGCATCAGTCCTTGCAATGAATATTCAGGACTGACTTCCTTTAGGATGAACTGGTTGGATCTCCTTGCAGTCCGAGGGACTCTCAAGAATCTTCTCCAACACCACAGTTCAAAAGCATCAATTCTTTGGCATTCAGCTTTCTTTACAGTCCAACTCTTACATCTCTACATGACTACTGGAAAAACCATAGCTCTGACTAGATGGACCTTTGGTGGCAAAGTAATGTCTCTGCTTTTTAATATGCTGTCCAAGTTGGTCATAGCTTTTCTTCCAAGGAGCAAATGTCTTTTAATTTGATGGCTGCAGTCACCATCTGCAGTGATTTTGGAGCCCAAGAAAAGAAAGTCTCTCACTGTTTCCATTGTTTCCCCATTTATTTGCCATGAAGTGATGGGACTGGATGCCATGACCTTAGTTTTTTGAATGTTGAGTTTTAAGTCAACTTTTTCACTGTCCTGTTTCACTCTCATCAAGAGGCTGTTTAGTTCTTTGCTTTCTGCCAAAAGGGTGGTGTCATCTGCATATCTGAGGTTATTGATATTTCTCCTAGCAGTCTTGATTCCAGCTTATCCTTCATCTAGACTGGCATTTTGCATGATGTACTCTGCATAGGCAAGTCCGGGGCAGTCTCTTGTGGGGTCCCTGCTCATTTCTCCTGGGTCCTAGTGCATAGGGTTCTGTTTGTGCCCTCCACGAGTCTATTTCCCAGTCCTGCTTAAGTTCTGGCAGCTCTATGGTGGGGTTAATGGCAACCCCCTCTAAGAGGGCTCATGCCATACCAAAGTCTGCTGCACTCAGAGCCTTGTCCCTATGGCAGTCCACTGTTTACCCATACCTCCACAAAGATACTCAAACACAGTTCTGTCTCAGTCTCTGTGGGGTCCCTGGCTACTGGTGCACACAAGGTTTGTTTGAGCCCTCTGAGTATCTCTGGCAGGAATGGGGTTTGATTCTAAACACGAATTTGCCCCTCCTAACTTCTTGCTGGGGCCTCTCTGCCCTTGGACTTGGGGGTTTTCCTCACAGCTGCTCCAGTGCTGTGCAGCTGCCGCTCCAGCCAACACAAGAGAAGACTCTACACATGGACATCACCAGATGGTCAATACCGAAATCAGATTGATTATATTCTTTGCAGCCAAAGCTGCCTTAGAAACATAACTATGAACAAAGCTAGTGAAGGTGATGGAATTCCAGTGGAGCTATTTCAAATCCTAAAAGGTGATGCTGTGAAAGTGCTGCACTCAATATACCAGCAAATGTGGAAAACTCAGCAGTGGTCACAGGACTGGAAAGGGTCCGTTTTCATGCCAATCCCAAAGAAAGGCAATGCCAAAGACTGTTCAAACTGCTGCACAATTGCACTCATCTCACATGCTAGTAAAGTAATGCTCAAAATTTACGAAGCCAGGCTTCAACAGTATGTGAACTGCAAACTTCCAGATGTTCAAGCTGGTTTTAGAAAATGCCTAGGAAACAGAGATCAAATTGCCAACATCCGTGGATCATCAGAAAAGCAAGAGAGTTCCAGAAAAACATCTATTTCTGCTTTACTGACTATGCCAAAGCCTTTGACTATGTGGATCACTACAAACTGGAAAATTCTGAAAGCAATGGGAATACCAGGCCACCTGACCTGCCTCTTGAGAAATCTGTATGCAGGTCAGGAAGCAACAGTTAGAACTGGGCATGGAACAGTACACTGGTTCCAAATAGGAAAATGAGTACGTCAAAGCTGTGGCCACCCACAGCAGTACTCTTGCCTGGAAAATCCCATGGACGGAGGAGCCTGATAGGCTACAGTCCATGGGGTTGCGAAGAGTTGGACACAACTGAGCGACTTCACTTTCATTTTTCACTTTCATGCACTGGAGAAGGAAATGGCAACCCACTCCAGTGTTCTTGCCTGGAGAATCCCAGGGACGGGGGAGCCTGGTGGGCTGTCATTATGGGGTCGTACAGAGTTGAACATGACTGAAGTGACTTAGCAGCAGCAGTAGCAAGGCTGTATATTGTCACCCTGCTTATTTAACTTATATGCAAAGTACATCATGATACATGCTGGGCTGGATGAAGCAGAAGCTGGAATCAAGATTGCTGGGTGAAAATATCAATAACCTCAGATATGCAGATGATACCACCCTTATGGCAGAAAGCAAGGAAGAACTAAATAGCCTCTTGACGAAAGTGAAAGAGGACAGTGGAAAAGTTGGGTTAAAACTCAGCATTCAGAAAATTAAGGGCATTTGATCCCATCACTTCATGGCAAATAGATGGGGAAACAGTGGAAACAGAGACTTTCTTTTCTTGGGCTCCAAAATCGCTGCAGATGGTTGACTGTAGCCATGAAATTAAAAGATGCTTATTCCTTGGAAGAAAAGTTATGACCAACCTAGACAGCATATTCAAAAGGAGAGACATTACTTTGCCACCAAAAGTCTGTCTAGTCAAAGCTATGGTTTTTTCCCATAGTCTTGTATGAATGTCAGAGTTGGATTATAAAGAAAGCTGAGCCCTGAAGAATTGATGCTTTTGAACTGTGGTGTTGAGAAGACTCTTGAGAGTCCCTTGGACTGCAAGGAGATCCAACCAGTTCATCCTAAAGGACTGAGTCCTGAATATTCATTGGAAGAACTGATGCTGAAGCTGAAACTCCAATACTTTGGCCACCTGATGAAAAGAACTGACTCACTGGAAAAGACCCCGATACTGAGAAAGATTGGAGGCAGGGGGAGAAGGGGACGACAGAGGATGAGATGGTTGCATGGCATTGCTGAGTAGATGGACATGAGTTTGAGCAAGTTCTGGGAGTTGGTGATGGACAGGAAGGCCTGGAGTGCTGCAGTCCATGGGGTCCAAAGAGTCAGATGCGACTGGACTGACTGACTGACTGTGCATAGAAATTAAATAAGCAGGGTGACAATATACAGCCTTGACATACTCCTTTCCCAATTTGGAACCAGTCCATTGTTCCTTGTCCAGTTTTAACTGTTGCTTCTTGACCTGCACATAGATTTCTCAGGAGGCAGGTAAGGTGGTCTGTTATTCCCATTTCTTGAAGAATTTTCTAGTTTGTTGTGATCTGTGTAGTCAAAGGCTTTGGTGTAGTCAATAAAGCAGAAGTAGATGTTTCTCTGGAACTCTTTTGCTTTTTCGATGATCCAGCAGATGTTGGGAATTTGGTCTCTAGTTTCTCTGATTTTTATAAATCCAGTTTGAACATCTGGAAGTTCGCAGTTCATGTACATTGAAGCCTGGCTTCGTAAATTTTGAGCATTACTTTACTAGCATGTGAGATGAGTGCAATTGTGCAGTAGTTTGAACAGTCTTTGGCATTGCCTTTCTTTGGGATTGGCATGAAAACGGACCCTTTCCAGTCCTGTGACCACTGCTGAGTTTTCCACATTTGCTGGCATATTGAGTGCAGCACTTTCACAGCATCATCTTTTAGATTTGAAATAGCTCCACTGGAATTCCATCACCTCCACTAGCTTTGTTCATAGTTATGCTTCCTAAGGCCCACTTGACTTCACATTCCAGGATGTCTGGCTCTAGGTGAGTGATCACACCAATGTGGTTCTCTGGGTCATTAAGATCATTTTTTGTATAGTTCTTCTGTGTATTCTTGCCACCTTTTCTTAATATCTTCTGCTTCTTTTAGGTCCATACCATTTCTGTCCTTTATTGAGCCCATCTTTGCATGAAATGTTCCCTTGGTATCTCTAATTTTCTTGAAGAGATCTCTGCTGCTGCTGCTAAGTCACTAGGCTTTTCCATTTTATTGTTTTCCTCTATTTCTTCGCATTGTCACTGAGGAGGGCTTTCTTATCTCTCATTTCTATTCCTTTGGAACTCTGCATTCAGATGTGTATATCTTTCCTTTTCTCCTTTTTCTTTTGCTTCTCCTTTTCTCAGGTATTTGTAAGGCCTCCTCAGACAACCATTTTGCCTTTTTGCATTTCTTTTTCTTGGGGATGGTCTTGATCACTGCCTCCTGCACAATGTCATGAACCCTCGTCCACAGTTCTTCATGCACTCTATCAGAGCTAATCCCTTGTATCTATTTGTCACTTCCACTGTATAATTGTATGGGATTTGATTTAGATCATATCTGATGCTCTTGTTCTTTGCCTGGAAGGGAAATCTTTTATTGATGCAATATTTCTTGACTCACTGTGAAGATTTCTTAGCCCCTTCTGGGCCCTCCTTCCTTCTCCATCAAGTAATTTCCCAGGTGTAAGGAAGATATTTTAAATTTTTATAGGCCTTAGAGACTTTGGTGAGTGTTACTGATCAGCTAATTCTGC
Organism: Redunca redunca; assembly: GCA_006410935.1. Taxonomy (NCBI): domain Eukaryota; kingdom Metazoa; phylum Chordata; class Mammalia; order Artiodactyla; family Bovidae; genus Redunca; species Redunca redunca. Next base: position 43,515 of record SJYQ01011211.1, on the reverse strand, counting down.
AGATGGTATGTTGTTGAGTCTTGCTTTTTTTCTTTTTTCCATTATGGTGATCTCTGCCATTTAAGCATAATGTTTAGACAATTTGCACTTATTATCAACATGATTAATTTAAAATTTTGCATCTTGTTCTCTGTTTTCTATATGTCTCATCTTTATTCCTTTCTTCATGTTTTCCTCGTTTCTTTTGGATTAACAATATTTTTTTGTGATTCCATTTTATCTCCATTATAAGCTTCCCTGGGGGCTCAGAGGTTAAAGCGTCTGCCTCCAATGTGGGAGACCCGGGTTCGATCCCTGGGTCGGGAAGATCCCCTGGAGAAGGAAATGGCAATCCACTCCAGTATTCTTGCCTGGAGAATCCCATGGACGGAAAAGCCTAGTAGGTACAGTCCACGGGGTCGCAAAGAGTCGGACATGACTGAGCGACTTCACCTTCACCATTGGCTTATTAGCTGTACCTTTTGTTTTACTTTTTAGTAGTTACTTTAGAGTTTATATATCTAACTATTAGTTTATCTTTAAGTAATATACCATTTCACACAGGAATCTTACACAGTATACTTCCATTCTACATCCTCATCTTATGTTATTTTTATCACATTTTACTTCTACCTGTTGTAAACCACATACTTAATTATTGAACGTTCTTTAAAGAGCCAGTTAGTTTTTTCCAGCTTTTGAGGTATAAATGACAAAACAACATTTAAAGTGTGCAACATGATGATTTGATATTGGTATAGATTGTGAAAGTATTTCCAGAATCAAGTTAAGCATTACCTTAGTGATTGTGTGTGTGTGTGTGACAGCCTTTAATATCTACTCTCTTAGCAACTTTCAGTTATATAATGCAGAATATAATCACCATTCTGTACTTTCATTGTGCTGTTTTTGCTATAGTCATGCTGTACTTAGATTCTCAGGACGTTTTCATCTAATAACTGAAAGTCTGTACCCTTTAACTAACCTCTCTTCATTTCCCCAGTCTCCAGCAACCACCCTACTACTCTGTTTCTGTGAGTTCAGCTTTCTTTTAAGATTCTCCAGTATTTGAGATTATGCAGTATTTCTTTTTATTTCTCTGAGTTATCTCACTTAGCATAATGTCCTGCAGTTTCATCCAGGTTGTTGCAAATGATAGGATTTCCTTGTGTGTGTGTGTTTTTAATGGCTTAATATTATTCCATTGTATTTACATCTTTTTATACACAATTTTACTTGCATGCAGAGTGTTGAACACATCCCTCATGAAAGTGTGGAGCAGGGGGGAGCCTGCCACTGGGTGGGAGAGTGTGTGTGAGTGAGGTGCACAGATCGTTGAGGTTATTGAAGGTGAGGCCTCCCCAGCAGTTCAGGTATGGACTTGATGCTGCCCTCGAAATGGTTAGTAGGATCCATGTTACTTTGACACATCTCTGGCTCTGGCAGCCCTTCCCTGCCCCTCAGTTGTACATTCACCTCAGTACCCCTAGACGGGGCAGGAAAGAAGTGGGTCCTTTTGGCAGTATACTATCCAGCTGGGGAAGCTGAGTACTCACTTGCATGCATTCAAACATTCCGTGGTGGGAGAAATTGCTGGCGAGAGATCCTAAGCTATACCACCTTGGGGGAGGGGGTAATCTGGTCCTTTTACTTCTACATCTAATCCCTGTTTTATTTTTGCTCCCGTAGCCTACTGGAGCTTCTCTACTGGACTTCGGAGTTTTACAAAAGCCTTCTTCTCGGTAGGTGATTGTCCTAGTCAGTTGGTCTTTGGGGAAATGGCAGTAGAAAACTCTTCTGCCATCTTGCTGATGTCATTTCAATTAACCTTTAAAAAGATTAAAATTGAGAGAAAAATGTCCTTAACATTTAGCCATGTGTTTTACATTGTAGGCCTCTATGGCTTTTTTGTAGTTACAAATTTCCATTTATATTTTTCTTCTGCTGGAAGAACTTTAATATTTCTCATGAGATAAGTCAGAGAAAGACAAATATTGTATGATATCACTTATATGAGGAATCAGAAAAAACCAAACTCATAGAAAAAGAGTAAAATGTTGGTTACCAGAGGATAGTAGGTGGATGGATAGGAAAGATGTTTAAGAGGACAGACTTGCTACCAAGTAGTTAAATAAGTCGTAGAGAATTAATGCTTAGTACAGAGACTATAGATAATATTGTTAGAATCATCAAACTTTCTAACAAACTCAATTATTCCAACCACTAAAAAGAAAATAGTTATATAATGTGATAAAGGTGATTATTGCTACAAAGGCAACTGTATTACAATATAAATTGTACACCTTAAATTTACACGATGTTATATGTCAAATATATTTTTGCTGAAGTATAGTTGCTTTATAATGTCATTAGTTTCTGCTGTACAGCAAACTGAATCAGCCACATGTATTCATATATCCTGGATTATATATATATAATATATATATTATATATATATAATCTTCCTTGGATTTCCTTCCCATTTAGGTCACCACGGAGTTTTGAGTAGAGTTCCCTGTGCTATATAGTTCGATCTTATTAGTTAGTTAAGTTCAATCGCTCAGTCATGTCCGATTCTTTGTGACCCCAAGAATCGCAGCATGCCAGGCCTCCCTGTCCATCACCAACTCCCGGAGTTCACCCAAAGTCATGTCCATCGAGTCAATGATGCCATCCAGCCATCTCATCCTCTGTTGTCCCCTTCTCCTCCTGCCCCCAATCCCTCCCAGCATCAGAGTCTTTTCCAATGAGTCAACTTTTCACATGAAGTGGCCAGAGTATTGGAATTTCAGCTTCAGCATCAGTCCTTCCAACGAACTTCCAGGACTGATCTCCTTTAGGATGGACTGGTTGGATCTCCTTGCAATCCAAGGGACTCTCAAGAGTCTTCTTCAACACCACAATTCAAAAGCATCAATTCTTTGGCACTCAGCTTTCTTCACAGTCCAACTCTCACATCCATACCGGACTACTGGAAAAACCATAGCCTTGCCTAGATGGACCTTTGTTGGCAAAGCAATGTCTCTGCTTTTGAATATGCTATCTAGGTTGGTCATAACTTTCCTTCCAAGGAGAAAGCATCTTTTAATTTCATGGCTGCAATCACCATCTGCAGTGATTTTGGAGCCCCTCAAAATAAAGTCTGACATTGTTTCCACTGTTTCCCCATCTATTTCCCATGAAGTGATGGGACCAGATGCCATGATCTTCGTTTTCTGAATGTTGAGCTTTAAGTCAACTTTTTCACTCTCCTCTTTCACTTTCATCAAGAGGCTCTTTAGTTCTTCCTTGCTTTCTGCCATAAGGGTGGTATCATCTGCATATCTGAGGTTATTGATATTTCTCCTGGCAATCTTGATTCCAGCTTGTGCTTCTTCCAGCCCAGCGTTTCTCATGAAGTACTTGCATAGAAGTTAATTAAGCAGGGTGACAATATACAGCCTTGGCATACTCCTTTTCCTATTTGGAACCAGTCTGTTGTTCCATGTCCAGTTCTAACTGTTGCTTCCTGACTTGCATATAGATTTCTCAAGAGGCAGGTCAGGTGGTCTGGTATTCCCATTTCTTTCAAAATTTTCCACGGTTTATTATGATCCACACAGTCGAAAGCTTTGGCATAGTCAATAAAGCAGAAATAGATGTTTTTCTGGAACTCTCTTGCTTTTTTGATGATCCAATGGATGTTGGCAATTTGATCTCTGGTTCCTCTGCCTTTTCTAAAACCAGCTTGAACATCTGGAAGTTCACATATTGCTGAAGCCTGGCTTGGAGAATTTTAAGCATTACTTTACCAGCATGTGAGATGAGTGCAATTGTGTAGTAGTTTGAGCATTCTTTGGCATTGCCTTTCTTTGGGATTGGAATGAAAACTGACTAAAGTTGTTTCATTAGTAACGTGTATATCCCAATATCCCAATCCTTACCAGCCCCCACTTCCCCTCTTGGTACTCAATGTTCTCTGTGTCTCTATTTCTGCTTTGCAAATAAAGTCATCTATGATATTTTTCTAGATTCCACACATATGCATTAATATATAATATTTGTTTTTCTCTTTCTGACTTCATTCTGTATGACTGTTTCTAGGTCCATCCACGTCTGATGGCACCATTTTGTCCCTTTTTGTGGCTGAGTAATATTCTGCTGTATAAATGTACCACATTTTCTTTATCCATTCCTCTGTTGATGGACATTTAGGTTACTTCCATGTCCTGGCTGTTGTAAACAGTGCTTCAGTGTGCACTGGGGGTTGGGGGTACATCATGTATCTTTTTAAATTATATTTTTCTCCAGGAAGATGCCCAGGAGTGGGATTGCTGGGTCATATGGTAGTTCTGTGTTTGAGGAACCTCCATACTGTTCTCCATAGTGGTTGTACCAGTTTACATTCCCACCAACAGTGTAGAGAGTTCCAGTTTCTCCACACCCTCTGCAACATTTATTGTTTGTGAAATTTTTGATGACGACCATTCTGAACTGTGTGAAGCGATCCCTCATAGTAGTTTTCATTTGCATTTCTCTAATAGTGATATTGGGCTTCCGTGGTAGCTCAGCTGGTGAAGAATCTGCCTGAAATGCAGGAGGCCCTGGTTTGATTCTTGAGTCAGAAAGGTCCACTGATGAAGGGATAGGCTACCCACTCCAGCATTCTTGGGCTTCCCTGGTGGCTCAGCTGTAAAGAATATACCTGCAGTGCAGGAGACCTGGGTTCTATCCCTGGGTTGGGAAAATTCCCTGGAGAGGGGAAAGGCTATGCACTCCAGTATTCTGGCCTGGAGAATTCCATGAACTATATAGTCCGCGGTGTCACAAAGAGTTGGACACGACTGAGCGACTTTCACTTTCAGCAGTGATGCTGAGCATCATTTCATGTGCTTGTTTGCCATACAGAAGTCTTCTTTGGAGAAATGTCAGTTTAGTCTTCTGCCCATTTTTTTGATTGGGTTGTTTGTTTTTTTGATATTGATCTATATGAGCTGTTTGTATATTTTGGAGATTAATTCCTTGTCAGTTGCTTTATTTGCAAATATTTTCTTGCATTCTGAGGGTTGTCTTTTTGTCCTACTTATGGCTTCCTTTGGGTTTCCCTGGTGGCTCAGTGGTAAAGAATTTGCCTCCTAATGCAGGAGATGGCAGGTTTAAGTGTTAGTCAGTTAGTCATGTCTGCCTCTTTGCGACCCCATGGCTGTAGCCCACCAGGCTCCTCTGTGCATGGGATTCTCCAGGAAAGAATACTGGAGTGTGTATGGTTTTAGAGAGTGTTCTAATTTCATTCTTTTTACAAGTAGCTCTCCTGTATTCCTAGCTCTACTTATTGAAAAGACTGTCTTTTCTCCATTGTATATTCTTATCTCTTTTGTCAAAGATTAGATGACCATAGATATGTGGGTTTATCTATAGGCTTTCTACCCTATTCCATTGATCTATATTTTTGTTTTTGTGCCAGTACCATACTATCTTGATTACTGTAGCTTTGTAGTAGAGTCCGAAGTCTGGGAGCCTGATTCCTCCAGCTCTGTTTTTCTTTCTCAAGATTGCTTTGGCTCTTGAGGGTTTTTTGTGTTTCCATACAAATTGTAAAATTTTTTGTTCTAATATTGTGGAAAATGCCATTAGTAGTTTGATAGAGATTGCACTGAATCTGTAAAATGCTTTTGGTCATTTTCACAATATTGATTCTTCCAATCCAAGAACAAGATACATATTTCCATCTGTTATCTTTGATTACTTTCATCAGTATATTTCAAATGCTTCAATTAAAAAATTTCTCATGGTGCATGTCTGTTTTCAGTGAATACTATCAGCTTTTATTTATCTGCAAAAATTTTTATTTTGCTTTCATTTGTGAAAAATTTGTGTTGAGTATAGAATGTTGTTAATATTTTTTTCTCTGTTGATTTTTTTTTTTTTGATTCTTTCCACTGAGAAGTGTTTCTTGACATATGGACAGATTTCCTTCTCGGGACCCTCATCTATTCATCTCTGAGCACTAAACCTCAGCAAGACTATCCACAAACGCACAGACACCAGATTGCAGCCAATCTATCTGTTTTCCCCTCATTTTCATTTGGCTCAAGGAACTCAGTCAAGATGTTATCGTTCAGGCAGAGATAATGATGAAGCGAATTACAAGCATGCTGATAGGATTGACTTAGCTAAATAGTGATGATGAGCTGAGAAGACTGAATGTGTGGAGTAAGAAGGATCCCGAAGACTGACTGTGCTCATCCTGGAAAACATTTTCTTTGTAAAATAGAACCCAGATTTTCAGTTGGACATACTGTTGTTGCCCAATGAAAAGATTGAAAATCAAGTTCTTTTTGTAGCCGGATGTGACCTGACCATATCACTAAATTCAGTTTAGTGAGATGAAAGAAGTGCTGTGTGTAACTTCTAGAAAGTGTTATTACAAGGATTGAACCCTGCTTCTGCTCTTTCCTACTGGCTGGTATAGGCATGTGATTGCAGGCGCCCAAGCAGCTACCCTGGGCCTTGAAGGTGGGGACATGTGTTGAGAGTGACACGGCATCAAGAGGGAAAAAGCCTGGCACTGTGAACCTGTACACACTGGCCCAATTGCATCTGGGCTTCTCTTTTCGTGAGAATACAATTACCTTTTATCTTGTGTAAGCCATTGGCTTTATCTGTTGTCTCTTTTTGCTCTTGTTGCATGTGGTTGAACTTAATCCTGACTAATGAAAGCCAGGTGACAGAGGAGGCCCAGGTTTGAATCCTTGATGACTGAACAAGTAGTAATGCATTTGGGTAAAGAGCAAACAGGTTAGGGGCTTCTAAAGGTAGATAATCCTATAAAACAGTTAAGCACTGACATGAATACATCTCAGCAGTTAAATTATTTTTTAAAACATGAAAAGACTAAAGCTTGTTTTTAATTTGAATCTTTTTTCCTTTTGCTTTCTTAGACTTGAACATTGATCTCATATGTTAATCATGGTAGGAAATTTGATGACTTAGTCTTACATCATAATGGAGTTCTAAAATATTAAGTCTCCCTCTGCGTCATTTTCCTGTTAATGGAGTTACAGGTCTTAATCACATTCTTGAATTAGAGACTTTTGGGTTTGGGAACCCTCAAAAGATTAATTGAAATAAAACATGAAAGAATGCATGATACATTGAAATTATTTATGAGGGGCTTTTTTCTCTTTGGATAAGTTCTTTGCCCTGTCACTTACTGTTAACCTTTATCACATGTTTGAACTTTCATGTCAAAATTGTTCTTGAGCACACCTAGTGAAAAATTAAGTTTACCTTTTTGGCTTTATTATCATAAAACTTTGAAATGATAGTAATTTGGTGGAGATTTCAGTTTGCTTTTTTATCCTTTAAGCCAATCAGAGAATTTTTAGGATGCAGGTATATTTGTAATCTATTTTCTCCCTCTGACCTTTCTTCTCCAAGACAAAGGTGATGGATTTGTGGTGGTAGTTTTAAGCTTGAAACCACCAGGGAAACATTTTAAATATATTTAGGCAAGCTTGTTTTCCCTGTCTTCTTGCCTGGTAGTTAGTGTTGAAAGCTGAGTGTCTCTTTGCTTTTCTAAAAGTATGTCTTCTCTAGGTGCTGGCAAACAAGTTGAAATTTAAATGACCTGTGGGATTCTTCAAGGCAGTGACTGTATGTGGGAAAAGGAAACCTTGAGGCAGATTCTGAACTAGAATGATGTAATGCATCCCTGGAAAGCAGTGGTTGGAATTTGGGTAGCTTTGAGCAGGTAACTTAATAGCAGAGGATACTATACCTCTGCTGTACCAGAAACAAGCAGGTATAAAAGAAGAAAAGAAACGGGATCAGTAAGACCATTGATAACAGAACAGAGGAGGGAGCAGGATTCAGGGCCTCTCTGGAAATCCTCAGAGGCCAAAGGCTTTAAAAGCCAAGACTGCTTCATGTTTCTTTTGATAAAACAGTCATTACAAAATAATAATAAGGCTCAGGACAGTTATCAACTGAAATTTTACCTATATTATGTCATTTTTTTAATACTTGTTTTATGGCCTAGGGCAGTGTCATGTACAAAAGACCTTTACCCAGACTGTGCATTTCATTGAAAACAAAGGCAGGCATACTTGGAACTGAATTGACAACTTTGTGGCTGTAAAGATAAATATAGCACTTTTCAGGTAGTGAATTCATGAATAATCAATGAACCAACAAAGGACAAAAAGTGACATATGGCAGCCTGGTGTGGATTAAGTGTGATTGTCACTTTCCCCTTCCCACCTTTTTCCTTTCTCTGATTTACTGAAAGAAACAAAGGCAGCCTCACGTAGCCAGAACACAGTACCTCTGGAAAAATCCACGTAGACAAATTGTTTACCGGCGAGTTTATTCATTAAATGTCTCCTCTGCTCTTTGGTTGTTTTAATAGGCCAGCTCAAGTTGTTTGTGTTAATTGAAATTTTATTCAAAATGAAAGTTTAAATGAGTAAACCAGTTTTTGTTTTTTCAAAAATGACTACTATATGGTATTTTCAAATCAGTAACACTTAACTAGTTATGCTCGTGTTGCCACAGTGTTTTTATGCTTTTACCTAGTGTGTAAACCAGATGAGGTAGAAGCCATTCTTGGTTTTTCCCTTTTTAGCAACTGACAGTTTATTGGAGACAATGATTTTATTATTTTTAACAAAAAAAAGAAACCCCAACAGATTTCACGAAATTTCTTAGTAACACCAAGGTTTTGCAGAATAATATTCTGAGAGACTGTTAATGGGAAGGTGTTTGTTCACAACCCAAATAATAACCATACCATTTTAAAACAATATTCTTCCTTGGCAGCTATTGAAGGGTGGGATTTTAGTCCAGTGAGTCAGTTTGCACATTTTGTTCACCTGGCTTTGGGCCAGGGATCTGATCCTGAAAGATTTAACATTGGAGAGTCTCTGAATAGTCTGATTCTCCAGTCTCGCAATTCTGCTCTAGTTTTTCCAAACCCCTTGAAATTGTCAGAGGGATCAGTGGTAAGATTAAAAAAAAAAGATTATTTGCTTTGAATAGCTCCTCCAGTTCCTCTGCTTCCCAAAAGAGGTTCTGGAAACTTACTCTTAGACATGCAGATTCCCATCTGAATATGAAATATTTGTTGATTTATTTGTAAATAATGTGGATCTCGTGGAAGTTTTACTGTGACCTCAGAAATCAAGGTGTGATTTGGGTTAGGTTAGTATTTGACATCAGAGATGGTGTGCAGACCAAAAGTCAAGACTATGACAGTAGGATGTCCATGGGGCATCCCTTTCCATCTTTCAGAAACAGTTTAAATGATTTTTATGATGGAATTGAGTACCACAAAATACTGTCACGGTGGAGAGATTATAAGAGACACTTTGTTTTCTTGGTGGTGTAGAGAATCCTGTTTTTACTGATGGCTTCCAGAGGGGAATGGACTTGAAGGGAATGTAGCCTAAAGAGCCCTCTTCAGAACTCATCCTCCTCTTGGTCCCTTTGCCCATTCCAAATTGTGAATGGCATTGTTGTTGTTGTTTAGTCGCTAAGTCATGTCCAATTCTTTGCAATCCCATGAGCAGCAGCATGCCAGGCTTCCCTGTCCTTTACTATCCCCCGGACTTTGCTCAAACTCATGTCCATTGTGTCAATGATGCCATCCAACCATCTCATCCTCCTCTTTCACCCCCTTCTCCTCCTGCCCTCCATCTTTCCTAGTATCAAAATCTTCTCCAATGTGTGGGCTTTTAGCATCAGGTAGCCAAAGTATTGAAACTTTAACATCAGTCCTTCCAGTGAATATTCAGGATTGATTTCATTTAAGATTGACTGGTTTGTTCTTGAAGTTCAAGGGACTCTCAAGAGTCTTCTCCAGTACCATAAATTGAAAGCATCAATTCTTTGGTGCTCAGCCTTCTTTATGGTCCAACTCTCACGTCTGTGGATGATGTGATATGGTTTACTGGAAAAACCATAGCTTTAATTTTATGGACCTTTGTTAGCAAAGTAGTGTCTCTCCTTTGTAATATGCTGTCTAGGTTTGTCATAGCTCTCCCTCCAAGAAGCAAGCATCTTTTAATTTCATGGCTGCAAGGCTGCAGTCACCATCCACAGTGATTTTAGAACCCAAGAAAATAAAATCTGCTGTTGTTTTCAGTTTTTCCCCATCTGTTTTCTATGAAGTAGCATATTGGGCACCTAATGACCTGGGGAGTTCCTCTTTTGGTATCCTATCATTTTGCCTTTTCCTACTGTTCATAGCGAAAAAGTTGGCTTGAAGCTCAACATTCAGAAAACAAAGATCATGGCATCAGGTCCCATCACTTCATGGGAAATAGATGGGGAAACGGTAGAAACAGTGTCAGACTTTATTCTGGGGGGCTCCAAAATCACTGCAGATGGTGACTGCAGCCATGAAATTAAAAGACGCTTACTCCTTGGAAGAAAAGTTATGACCAACCTAGATAGTATATTCAAAAGCAGAGACATTACTTTGCTGACTAAGGTCTGTCTAGTCAAGGCTATGGTTTTTCCTGTGGTCATGTATGGATGTGAGAGTTGGACTGTGAAGAATGCTGAGTGCTGAAGAATTGATGCGTTTGAACTGTGGTGTCGGAGAGGACTCTTGAGAGTCCTTTGGACTACAAGGAGATCCAACCAGTCCATTCTGAAGGAGATCAATCCTGGGATTTCTTTGGAAGGAATGATGCTGAAGCTGAAACTCCAGTACTTTGGACACCTGATGCGAAGAGTTGATTCATTGGAAAAGACTCTGATGCTGGGAGAGATTGGGGGCCGGAGGAGAAGGGGACGACCCAGGATGAGATGGCTGGATGGCATCACAGACACGATGGATGTGAGTCTGAGTGAACTCCGGGAGATGGTGATGGACAGGGAGGCCTGGCGTGCTGCGATTCATGGGGTCGCAAAGAGTCGGACACGACTGAGCGACTGAACTGAACTGAACTTGCTATGAAGTGATGGGACCGGATGCTATGATCTTAGTTTTTTGAATGTTGAGTTTTAAGCCAGCTTTTCTACGCTCCTTTTCCACCCTCATCAAGAAGCTCTTTAGTTCCTCTTTGCTTTTTGCCATTAGAGGGGTATCATCTGCATGTTTTAGGTTCTTGATATTTCTCCCTGCAGTGTTGATTCCAGCTTGTGAGTCATCCAGCCTGGCATCATTTCTCATGACATACCCTGCATGTAAGTTAAATAAGCAGAGTGACAATGTACAGCCTTGATGAACTCCTTTCTCAATTTTGAACCAGTCTGTTGTACCATGTCCGGTTCTAACTGTTGCTCCTTGACCTGCATACAAATTTCTGAGGAGGTAGGTAAGGTGGTCTGGTATGCCCATCTCTTTTAAGAATTTTCCACAATTAGTTGTTACCCACACAGTAAAGGCCTTAGCGTAGTCAGTAAAGCAGAAGTAGATGTTTTTCTGGAATTCTGGCATTGCATATACACAGTCTTTTGGACTGGGTCAAGAGCGTGATTGTTAGTGCCATAAAGAGTGCCAGCTTGTAATCTTGCAGTTGAGTATGGTCATTAAGAACATATACTGGGAATCTCTGCTCTAAGATGGTGGTATATGGTATTTTCCAAAGATGGCTGCACTTCCAGCCCGCTGCTCTTTCTAGTCTGTGTCCCTGATACTCCTCCCTTGAGAGGAGGGGTCTCTAGCCTCTCCTCTTGAATCTGCACAGGCTTGAGATTTGCCTATGACTAATGGAGTGTCGCAGAAGTGCTGAGTGATGTCTGAAGCTTGGTCAGAAAAGACAGTTTATTCTCTGCCTTGTTTCCAGGACATTTGCCCTTGGATCTCAGTGCTGCCGTGCAAAGTGTCCTATTATGCTGAAGCTGCCGTGCTGTAAAGAGGGTACAGGACACAGAGAGGCCATATGTACATGCTCTAGGTGACAGCTCCAGCTAAGATTCTAGACCACAGTCACAGCAACCGTCATATACACAACTGAAAATTTCCCATATGACTCCCACGCCCAGCCACTGAAGCATCCCTAGTTGTTGAGACTTCTTAGTTGTAGCCTCAGACATTGTACATTACTTTTGTGCTCGGTCCAAACCTCTGATCTACAGACTTCCTTTGTGATAAAACTGTTTTTCAAGCCAGTACATTTGGTGAAATTGTGTGATGTAGCAGTAGCGGGTGGAATGAAAATCTTGGCAAGTTGTTTGACTTTTGCGTCCCTTTTGTGTTTCCTATCTTTAAAATGTTCATGATAATAATAGTATACCTAGACAAAAATGAGTTAATTATGTAAAGCATTTAGTGAAATACCTGGCACATAGGAATGGTTCATTAAATGTTGGCTGTTAACTAGGGGAAATCCATTAGACACTAAGTGTTTGGGGGAGCACTCTCATGTAAGAAATAGCTCAGCTTGACTTCATTAATGAAATGTTCATCATGATATGTAAAAAGGGACAAAAAGAATATTGTCACACTTTTAAGTGATATGGAGAAGATGTCAGTGTTTACATCACCATGTATAAAATCATGGATCATTAAAAATGTATACAGTCCTTTTAAGTCTTGATCTTCATCTTGTGAAGGAATTCTAGTTATTTTACTCCTTGTCTATTAGTCAGCATCTGTCACCATGATATTTTAGTTGACTATATGTTGAAACACAGAGATTACCAGTTTCTTTTTGTTTAAAAATGTACTTATTTAAGATATTGACTTTAGGCTAGCTATGCGTAATATGTTTTCTTCCAGCTTCCCATTAAAATACTCAGTTCCAGAACAGCACCAAAGAGTTAAGTAGCAGTAAACCACTTAGTTTTAGAGGCATTTCCCCTAACTACTTACTACATTGAAGTTGGAGTAGACTGAGAAAGCCCAAATGGTATATTTATGCTTTGACTTCTAATACTGGAGAATAAAATTAGATGAGGGGAAGAAGTTAGACAAGGGCTTTAATCTATTCCCATTGTTTATTCACACTAATGAGACCATGAATTACTGAAGCCTATACTGTTTTCTTCACATTTTGTATTCCATGATGTATTACAAGCCAAAGTTAACTTGACTAGAGATTTGCTCTATTTCCCATGACTCTTAGCACCTCCACACCTACCTTTAAGACTGTTCTCCATGCACCTGTTCATAGGCTAAAAATTCCAACATGCAGTATGGAAGAGAATGAAAGGAAACTGTTAGATATTCCAGTCTCCAGGGATGCAGTGCAGCTGTAGAAGTGCTGTTAAGAGGAACCCTGCAACAGTTGTGCTCTTAGGATTTCAGATTAGCATTTATTGTTTTCTGTTAAAAGACGAACTATAGCACGTTCCTGATGTAATAGGAATAAAGTCTCCTCGTAATATGAGAAGAGAGAATGATAGAAGATCTAAATCAGTTGAGCATAGTTGCATTGCTTGCTGAACTGAACCATGGCCTGTGTACTTCAGCCTGTATATACACAACGTGACCAAGTTAAGATGTGAGCAGAATTTCACCATCCAGTGGATAGTGGCAAGAATGGCGAGAATCAAGGATGATCTACATACTCTGCCATTTTAAAAATTGTGTATATTCTTTTTGCAAAGATAATAATCTTTATGGAAATTATGAAAGAAATATATAGCATCAAAGAAGGGAACCATTGCCCAAAGATGATGAGTAAAGACTTAATAATTATGAATATGATTTATGATGATATACAGAAGATATTTGTGGAAATGTAAGATTTTATTCTCAGCAAGGAAACAAAAATATGACCTCTATAAAATCAAAACAAAAAGTCATAAGAAAAAATAAGATTTTAGGAGGTACTGGAAAGAAGATTAAATATAAACAAAAAAGCCTGAAAATGCAGTTCAGTTCAGTCTCTCAGTCGTGTCCGACTCTTGGCAACCCCATGAATCGCAGCATGCCAGGCCTCCCTGTCCATCACCATCTCCCGGAGTTCACTCAGACTCACGTCCATTGAGTCCATGATGCCATCCAGCCATCTCATCCTCTGTCGTCCCCTTCTCCTCCGGCCCCCAATCCCTCCCAGCATCAGAGTCTTTTCCAATGAGTCAACTCCTCGCATGAGGTGGCCAAAGTACTGGAGTTTCAGCTTTAGCATCATTCCTTCCAAAAATCTGCAATGACAGTTGTAAACAGCAGAACTGATGCTGCAGAAAACAGAATCAGTCCTATAGTGAGTATTTGAGATTGTCCAGAATAAGGAGAAAACGGTGACAGGAAGTGAGGTGATGAGGGTAAAGATGATAAACACTGAGGGCAGAAGAGAGGAGAAATAACTGATGAGTGCGGTATTGCTAAAGGAGAAATCAGAATAAATGTAACAAAAGCAAAAAATAAAAGTAGAAGAAAACTTCCGTGGGCTGACAGGTTTCTGAATCTGCAGGTCCAAAGTGTAGGCCTCATTGTGTTCTAGGTAAAATTAATGAAAATAAATCCCCACCTGTTTGAATTCTGATGGCATTTATAATTTTTAAAGAGAAGAACTCATAGATTCAAAAGTAAATGGTTATAGTGGTCAGTCTTCACTGCAGATTTCTTTTTATTTATCCTGTAGTGGATTCACTGGGCTTCTTTAAACCTATGATTTCATTAGTTCTGGAAAAATCGTACCCATTTTCTCATCAGATGTTACTTTTGCCATTCCTCTTGTTCTTTAATTTCTTCAGTTTCTGTTGAAACTCCAGTTAAATATATATTAGAGTTTCTCATATATTCTTCACATATCTCAACCTCTCTCATGCATGTGTGATCTTTTTGTCTCTTTGTGTTGAATCTTGTATGGTTGCTTCCAGTGATATGCTGGTGAACTGGTTCTCCAGGGGAAAATAAAGCCCTGATTTGTAGCATTTGTTGATGTTTGCAGTATAAACATGGAAGTTTCAGACAACCAACATGACTTCACTGATGCAGAGTTAGAAGGACCTGCATGTAATTGACTTTCACAAGCTGGTTCAGGCCAGGTCTTGTGTACCTCTAGGCTTTTGTCCTATCTTTCCATTTATTAAGTATCTTTTAAGCTGCATCTAATCTGCTTTTGGCTTCCCCAGTGGCTCAGCAGTAAAGAATCCACCTGCAGTGTAGGAGACACAGGAGATGTGGGTTAGATCTCTTGGTCAGGAAGATCCCCTGGCGGAGGAAATGGCAGTCCTCTTTAGTCTTCTTGCCTGACAAATCACATGGAAGAGAAGCCTCCAAAGGGCTGTAAAGAGTTGGACATGACTGAGCATACAGCAATCTGCTTTTAAACCTCTCCATTCAGTTCTTAATTGGGGTTATTTGAGTTTTGATTCCTGAGTTTTTGTTTTTTCAAATCTATGTCACCATTTATGGTTTTCACTTCTCTGCTGGGCTTCGCTGGTGGCTCAGATGGTAAAGAATCCACTGCATTGTGGGAGACCTGGGTTCGATCCTTGTGTTGGGAAGATTCCCTGGAGAAGCGAACAGCTACCCACTCCAGTATTGTGGCCTGGAGAATTCCAGGGACAGAGGAGCCTGGCAGGCTGCAGTCCATGATGTTGCAAAGAGTCTGACACGACTGAGTGACTTTCACTGCTACTTCTCAGTTCTCTGCTAAAAGTTCAGAGTTTTCTTTTATTTATCCTATCACAGAAAACAAAATTGTTTTTTAGTCTACATCTGATAATTCTGATTTCTTAAGTTATTTCCTGACCCCCTTTTCCTTTTTGTTGTTTCAGATAATTCTTATTCCTTTTTAGTTTCCTATGTATTCCATTATCCTTATCTGGGCCTTGGATACTACATTTGAAAAGTTAAGAATATTTTTTGGGCCATAGAGTATATACTTAGGAAATTTACATTTGCTTTTGACAGACACTTTGGGAGTATTGCAATCCAGGATACATTATAACCCAGGTTTACAGTTTGAGAAAAGCAGTTTGATCCAAAGTTGTAATCTGCTTCGGGTTATTCAAACTTAAGGTATCTCTTTGGAATTCCAGCTTCTTATGAGAGCGGCTTAGGCCTTCAGTTTTATTTCTATATCAGTCACCCTGAGAATCAATAAAAACAAAGGTTCTAATTTTTTAAGATCAGCAAGGACCCTTTAGAGGAAACGTGGCTTTAGAATTTGGTTTCCATGTTGAATTTTCATTCCCATTTCACTTAAAGGAAAATTGTGGTAAAATATACATAATGTAAAATATATAACATGAAATTTATTATTTTAACTTTTTTTTAAGCATATAGTTGAGTGGCATTAAGTATAATATATTGCCATTGTTGTACAAACATCAGCACTATCTGTCTTCTGAACTTTTTCATCATCTCATACTGAACCCATTACACAATATTCTCCTTATCTCACTCACCTCAGCCCCTGGTAACTGGTGGTCTACTTTGTATGAGTTTGATTATTCTAAGTACCTCATATTAGTAGAATCATATAGTAGTGGTATTTTTGTGTTTGGCTTGTTTTACTTAGCATAATGTCATTAAGGTTCATGTTATAACATGTACCAGAATTTCACTCCTTTTTAAGGCTGAATAATTTTCCTCTCAAGGGAACATTTCATGCAAAGATGGGCTCGATAAAGGACAGAAATGGTCTGGACCTAACAGAAGCAGAAGATATTAAGAAGATGTGGCAAGAATACACAGAAGACCTGTACAAAAAAGATCTTCAAGACCCAGATAATCATGATGGTGTGATCACTCATATAGAGCCAGACATCCTGGAATGTGAAGTCAAGTGGGCCTTAGAAAGCATCACTACGAACAAAGCTTGTGGAGGTGATGGAATTCCAGATGAGCTGTTTCAAATCCTGAAAGATGATGCTGTGAAAGTGCTGTACTCAATATGCCAGCAAATGTGGAAAACTCAGCAGTGGCCACGGGACTGGAAAAGGTCAGTTTTCATTCCAATCCCAAAGAAAGGCAATGCCNACCACCCTTATGGCAGAAAGTGAAGGGGAACTAAAAAGCCTCTTGATGAAAGTGAAAGAGGAGAGTGAAAAAGTTGGCTTAAAGCTCAACATTCAGAAAATGAAGATCATGGCATCCGGTCCCATCACTTCATAGGAGATAATGGAGAAACAGTGGAAACAGTGTCAGACTTTATTTTTTTAGGGTCCAAAATCACTGCAGATGGTGATTGCAGCCGTGAAATTAAAAGACGCTTACTCCTTGGAAGAAAAGTTATGAGCAACCTAGACAGTATATTCAAAAGCAGAGACATTACTTTGCCGACTAAGGTCCGTCTAGTCAAGGCTATGGTTTTTCCTGTGGTCATGTATGGATGTGAGAGTTGAACTGTGAAGAAGGCTGAGCACTGAAGAATTGATGCATTTGAACTGTGGTGTTGGAGAAGACTTTTGTAAAAGACTGTGATGCTGGGAGGGATTGGGGGCAGGAGGAGAAGGGGACGACAGAGGATGAGATGGCTGGATGGCATCACCAACTCGATGGACGTGAGTTTGAGTGAATTTCAGGAGTTGGTGATGGACAGAGAGGCCTGGCGTACTGCGATTCATGGGGTTGCAAAGAGTCGGACACGACTGAGCGACTGAACTGAACTGAATATTCCTCTCTGTGTGTATGTTTGTGTGTACTCATACCACATTTTGATTATCAACTCATCTACTGATTGGAAACTTTACTTGTTTCTACTTTTTGGCTGTTGTTTATAATGTTGCTGTCAACATGGGTATACAAGTATCTGTTTTAATCCTTGCTCTCATTTGTTTTAGGTATATACCCATGAGTGGAATTGCTGGATCATATAGTAATTCTGTTTTTAATTTTTTGAGGAATCAATGTACTATTTTCCACAACAGCTGCACCATTTTACATTTTCATTAGCACGCAAAGGTTCCAGTTTCTCCACATCCTCATCAATACTTGTTTCCTGTTTTGTTTTTTTCTTTAATAACTTTTAATGGATGTAAAGTGGCGTCTTATTGTGATTTTAATTTGCATTTCCCCAGTGATTAGTGATGTTGAGCATCTTCTCGTATGCTTATTGTCTAGTTGTGTATCTTCTTTGGAGAAGTGTCTGTCCTTAGCCCGTTAAATGTTTTGCTTGTTTATTTTTGGCTGTGTGGGGTCTTCGCTGCTGCATGGCCTTTGTCTGCTTGTGGTGAGCAGGGTTTCTCTCTAGGTGCAGTGCTCGGGCTTCTTACTGCAGTGGCTTTTCTTACTGCAGAGCATGGTCTCTAGGGTGCCTGGGCTTCAGTAGCAACAGACTCAGCTGCCCCATGGCATGTGAAATCTTCCTGGACCAGGGAGTGAGGTCATGTCCCCTGCATTGACAGGCAGACTCCCAGCCACTGGACCACCAGGGAAGTCCCTTAGCTCATTTTTTAATTTGCCCAATTTTAATTTAGTATTAGGAGTTGCTTCCAGATATGAATTCTTTATCAGTATGTAATTTGCAAATATTTTTTCAGTTCTGTGGGTTGCCTTTTTATTCTGTTGATAGTATTCTTTTATCCACAAAAGTTTAAAATTTTGATTTAGTCCAGTTTATCTATTTTTTTTTCCTTTTGTTGCCAATGTTTTTAGTGTCATATCCAAGAAATCATTGTCAAATTCAGTGTCATGGAACTTTCTCTCTATGTTGTCTATGAAGAGTTTTATACTTTTAGCTCTTACATTTAGGTCTTTGATCCATTTTGAGTTAGTTTTTGTAAGGTAAGTGTCCACCTTTATTTTTTTTTTCTTCGAATGTAAATATTTAGTTTTTCCAGCACTATTTTTTGAAATCCCCTCTTACTTTTCTGACTTGATAATTTTTTTACTGTCTTATTATTTTTCAGTGCTTTCAAAAAATGTTTTTAACTACTTTTATAGGTCATTAAGTTGTTTGTAACAGGAAGATTGATGTGCAAAACCTAGTTCACCATTGTACTGAAAATAGGAAAATTCATTACTGTTTTAAATCAGTTTGAATGAGAGTACAAGTGATAACCTAAATCCTGTAAAACATGTAGAGGGGTATAGATAGCTCCTATCCTTAGCTTTTAATACTATTTGGTTGCAGTTTTTCACTTTTTATGGGAAAAAAGTACAGTTTATCACCATGTGTGTTTTTTAAATAACCAAATAATTTTTTAGTCTAAATCTTATTTTCCTAGGTTATAAGTCTTACTTAGGATTGAATTACTAATGAAAGAAACAAAGACATAATTTACTACCAAGAATTTGATAATCATGAAAGTATTCTCATCTCTTTTTAGCTGTTTTAAGTTTTTCCCACAATAGTGACTGAGTAAGGATTAGATCCAAAATTTTAATCTGTCATTTAAATAATCGTGTTTAATTAGGTAGATGGAAGAGCAACCTCTCTGTTTAAAAAATTTCAGCAACAAAGTAAATATTAATCATACCATCTTCAAATGAAACACTGCTAATGTTTTTTTTTGTTTGTTTTTTATTGAAGGATAATTGCTTTATAGAATTTTGTTGTTTTCTGTCAAACCTCAACATGAATCAGACATAAGTATACATATGTCACCTCCCTCTTGAACCTCCCTCCTATCTCCCTCCCCATCCCACCCCTCTAGGTTGATACAGAGACCCTGTTTGAGTTTCCTGAGCCATACAGCAAATTCTTATTGGCTATCTATTTTACATATGATAATGTAAGCTTCCATGTTACTCTTTCCATACTTCTCACCCTCTCCCCATGTTCATAAGTCTATTCTCTATGTCTGTTTCTCCATTGCTGCCCTGTAAATAAGTTCTTCAGTACCATTCTTCTAGATTCTGTATATATGTATTAGAATATGATATTTATCTTTCTCTTTCTGACTCACTTCACTCTGTATAATAGGTTCTAGGTTCATCCACCTCATCAGAACTGACTCAAATGCATTCCTTTTTATGGCTGAGTAATATTCCATTGTGTATATGTACCACAACTTCTTTATCCACTCATCTGTCGATAGACATCTAGGTTGCTTCCATGTTCTAGCTATTGTAAATAGTGCTGCAGTGAACAATGGGATACATGTGTCTTTTTCAATTTTGGTTTCCTCAGGGTATAATATGCCTAGGAGTGGGATTGCTGGGGTCATATGGTGGTTTTATTCCTAGTTTTTTAAGGACTCTCCATACTGTCTTCCATAGTGGCTGTATCAATTGACCTTCCCACCAACAGTGCAAGAGTGTTCCTTTTTCTGCTAATGTTTTATTTCTTTTAGAAATTTCTTCTTTGTACATGAATAGGCAAGTATCGGAGAAGGCGATGGCACCCCACTCCAGTACTCTTGCCTGCAAAATCCCATGGACAGAAGAGCCTGGTAGGCTGCGGTCCGTGGGGTCGCGAAGAGCTGGACACGACTGAGCGACTTCCCTTTCACTTTTCACTTTCATGCGTTGGAGGAGGAAATGGCAACCCACTCCAGTGTTCTTGCCTGGGGAACCCCAGGGATGGGGGAGCCTGGTGGGCTGCCGTCTGTGGGGTCACACAGAGTCGGACACGACTGAAGTGACATAGCAGTAGCAGCAGCAGGCAAGTATGGGATTCCCAGAAGTAAGAGCTAGAATCAGTCAGTATTCGTAGGTAGTAATTTTCAGAGATCTGTTGAGCAGTACATTAATGATTTAGATGTTTATAACATTTGACTTTGTTCAAATTCATTATAGGATTCCTTGATAACATTTTTTTTCCTGTGAATCCTCTTGAACTATGTATCAGTAGCACTTTTCACCCCCAAAGTGTACCTCTTCTGTGTGACATTGGATGTGTGTGTGCTTAGTTGCTCAGTCATGTCTGACTCTTTGCAACTCCATGGACTGTAGCCTGCCAGGCTCCTCTGTCCATGGGGATTCTCCAGGGAAGAATACAGAAGTGGGTTGCTATACTCTCCTCCACGGGATCTTCCCAACCCAGGAATCCAACTGGGGTCTCCTGGATTGCAGGCGGATTACCAGCTAGACTACCAGCGAATCCCATTATCCTCTTTAATTCACAATAGTAGTTGGTTGTCAGGTATTTAGCAGGTAATTTGTAACATCTAAGAATTGAATTAAAATTTGTAATTACTTTTACAATATGAGTTAGGGTGGATTTATACATAAACTTATTGTTTCTTGCTTCCTTGAGAGGGGAGAAAGAGATGGTGTTAAAATATAGTGAATGTACTTATTTATTCTATAGCCTGGTAGGGTATTTGCATTTGTAAATGTCATATATTATGTGTGTTGGAGAAGAAAAAAACATGAAGGGCTATTCTAGTATAGAGAGTATCTGTGAAAAAATATCTGTGTAATATTTGTTGGAAAAAAAATTGACTAATGACCTTTAACTTTTAAAATTGCTTTCAACCAAGACATTTTATCAGTTTGTCAACAGTTTTAACGTACCTGATACTTGTGCTGTGGTTCAGCTATGGAGAGAGCACAGTGTGGGCTGAAGAGCAGAGCGTTAGAGTGGTCACGGGAAGTCTGCCCTTATAAGTCTTGAAGATAAGCCCTGATACTGGGTTGTGCTTATTTACTCCCTCAATGACTAATTCAATAAAGCCTATTCATTAAGGAAAACTTGTCCTTGACTCAGGTCCATGTGTCACAAATCACACTCTCCAATTTTAGGATTACGTCAGGCTGAAATCATGGACAAAGCATGTTGCTATGTTCATTCTTTCTTTTATAACACAAGGAGCGGCTTATTATCAAATTGCCCACAGCAATTTGATCGTCAGCAATTTTATATATTTAGGGTGATTACTCCAACATTTCCTTAAAGCTTTCGAGCTTTATAAAGCCCTTTCACTTTTTGGAACAAGACAGAAAGAATTTTGGTTATATATTAAATGCTTACCACTTGCCACATGTTGTATTATATTGAATCCAAGACAAGTAACCATTTCTCCTTGCAGGTTAACAGTTTTCTAGGAAAGTACAACACATAAAGCAGAAGAAAGTTTCACTCAGCTGAATTTTCAGAATAGTTTTGGTTTTTATCAAAGACCATCTTAATCATTGAAGATTTATAATCTATAAAACAGAAGTGTCAGAACTATTTTGGATGGAGGAAGAGGAAGACATTTAAAAATTCTATTTAAGAAGCCATTATTGATCCTCTTTTTTTATTTTAAAAACTCTGATAGTTACTGGGATTACAAAGACCTGATTATACCCCCAAGATATGTGAAATGTAGGAGGATAAGAGTTACCTCAAAGCTGTCTTGCCCTTTATAGAGTGCACATTGCTTTTATCGTATAAGCTCCATTATTCTTCATAACAGTACTGTTTGGGCTTACAACTGGGGTAATAAAGGCCCACAAAGACCAAATGAAGAATGGAGTGGGTATTTAGCACTGCTTCTGTGTTTCTGCAATGTTTTTTTGAGATACTGAGTGAGGATTAAATAAGCTTTGTAGGGTAGCATGTGGAACTGTGTGGGACCTTTAGAATATATCCTGTGTTGGTGTTGCGTCACATTGCTAGAATAAAATGGCAAAGCAAAACCATTTAGTATTTGGATAATACTGAATACATGAGATACTTAAATTTATCATTGTGACAGATTAATTGCATAATATGTGTCAGACATTATATTCATTGACTGTTCCATTTGGTTCTGCTGTCACTCTTGGTAATTTAAGCATGCTTAATGCAGAAGATTTGTAAATGCTATTAAGCATAAAGATCCAGAAAGAAGTTATTTATTTACTCTGCCTCTCATTTTCTAGAAGGAGTCATTGTGAGCATTTTGATTTATTTCCTCAAGTTATTCTTTATCCATAAAAATAACTCCTGTTTTATTGAGACCATGCATCATATATATGATTGAATTCTATTATACTTTTATTTAAATACTTTCCCCTCACAATAAAAATAATTAATATTTCTTGGGCATTTACTAGATTTTTGGCATAGAGCTAATATATAATTATTTTATATTTTTTATATTAAAAAATATGTATCACTCAAAACATGGCAAAGAATCTACATATATAAGTTATGGATTTTGTGACCCAGAGTAAGAACAATGTGAGAACCAAAACTATTGAAGGAATGGCAAAATATACCCCTTTGGCATAAGGATTATTTTGGGCTAAATGCACTTAAAAAAATGGCAGGTGGAAGAAGAATGCTCTGACCACAGCCCCCTCCCCCTGCCCCGCCCCGCCCCATTCTTCCTGAAAGCAGAAGATAAAACTCTTCTCAAGTGAAAGATGCCTTCCATACCATACCAAGAGGAAACATTTTTATCAGTGGAGCCAGGGGTTGAGACTGAGTATTCTGTACAAAAAAACCTTGTAAAAATAACTTCTGTCTCTACTCTTTTCTCATAGTTGCTTCTCTTTGTTCACCTAATATATAAGCACTTAGGTTTTGCCAATTTGAGGAGTCTTCATTTTCTTGTGGACGCTTACATGTACATGAAAAAATAATGTGTTTTCTTCTTTTATAGTGTCATAGTTCTAATATAATTTTTTCTTCTTGTAATCTGTCTGAAGTCAGTTTAATTCTCAGGTCCAACTAGAGGTCTTAAGATAGTTGGGGTCAAGTTTTACAAAAGTCCACTACCATTCTACCCTCTAACCTTCCCACCAGAAATATTACTATCTTCAATTTTGTTTATAATTTCTTTGCCTTTTTAAAATAAGTTTTAAAAATTACAAAGTTGTGAGCTAGATGTCACGCGAGTGTATGGTCCTCGGTTCTTTGTCTCGTCACAACAAAGATTTGGAGTGACAGACGTTAAAACCCTTGGCCCGTTACAGCTCTTGGGTCTTGGACAAACCGTGTTATAGCTCTTAGGCAAATCAGTGTTACAGCTCTATTTTATTTAGAAGATAGCAGGAGAATCCATCCTCTAAGTGTGAGGGCATGCCAACCCAAAGACTTGAAGAGAAGAGATTGGAGGAGCATGTGGGGGAGGGAGAGAGAGAAAGAGCTCACACACACCAGGGTGGGGGGTGGCGGGGAGAGCACACGCACATGGGAGAGAAAGAGAGAGAGAGAGCAAGGCTTTGGCTCCTTTTGTATGTTTTTTCCTCCACCTGGCCCTGCCCTATGCAAATTGGGCTTAGCCAGGAGTGCTGTTTGTTCTACCTGAAATCTTCACTCTGGTCCTCGGACCTTCTTTTGTTCTTTTCGCGGGCTTTTCCCTTCCTTGTCTTTTAGCCATCACCATTTTGGACTCCTTTTCCCTATTCTACCTACCTAACACTATATATTATATATATTATAAATACATAGTTTGGCTTCCCAGGTGGCACCAGTGGTCAAGAATCCACCTGCCAATGCAGGAGACACGAGAGGTGAGGGTTTGGTTCCTGGGTCGGGAAGATCCCTGGAGGAGGAAGTAGCAGCCCACTTCAGTATCTTGCCTGGGAAATCCCATGGACAGAGCAGCCTGGAGGCTACAGTCCATGAGGTTGCAAAGAGTCGGACACAACTGAGGGCACATGTGTGCATGCACGTATCGTCTAGTTTTGCTTATTTTTGAGGCCTTACAAAAATGTTAAGTATTTTTGCCTTTTTTTTTTTTTTGATACTCTTGTTTCTAATGTTGCCTTTAATGGTAAGTCATTCATTTTTATTGTCTAATATGAGTTTCTTCTAATGTACCATATGTTTATTTGTCTTTCTATGAGCATTTGAATTGTTTCCAGTTATTTGCTATTTTGAGCAATGCTGCTATTATTGAGTTTTAGCATATGTGCATGCTGAATTTTATATGATATCCAAAGTTGTGATTCAAAGTGGTTGTACCAGTTTACATTCCATCAGCAGTATATGAGTATTCCCATAATCTGAATCCTTGCTAACACTTGACATTTCTTGTTTCTTGATTTTTGCATTTCTAATAGATATATAATATTAGTCTGTGGTCTTAATTTATATTTTCTGAAAACTAATGAGATTAAACACTTTTTCAACTGTTAACTCACCTTAAGTCCTCTGTGAGATGTCTGTCTGTGTTTCTTGCTCATTTTTTTCTTTTGGGTTGTTTGCTTTTTTTTTTAAATTGGTTTGTAAGATTTATTTTCTGGATACTATTTCTTGGGTAGTTAGGGTATAGGAATTATTTTTTTGCAGTTTAAACTTGTGTAAGTTTTGTTTGAATGCCTGTTTTCAGTTCTTTTGGGTATACACCTAGGAGAGTAGTTGCTGGGTTATTTGGTAATTCTATGTTTAACATTTGGAGGAACTTCCAAACTATTTTCCCCAACAACTTTACTTTTTATATTTTGATAAGCAGTATATATCTTCCCTGGTGGCTCAGAGGTTAAAGCATCTGCCTCCAGTGTGGGAGACCTGGGTTCAATCCCTGGGTCGGGAAGATCCCCTGGAGAAGGAAATGGTAACCCACTCCAGTATTCTTGCCTGGAGAATCCCATGGATGGAGAAGCCTGGTAGGCTATAATCCCTGGGGTCGCAAAGAGTCGGACACGACTGAGCGACTTCACTTACTCACTTAAAAAAGTGAAGTCACTCAGTCGTGTCCAACTCTTTGCAACCCCATGGACACCAGGCTCCTCCATCCATGGGATTTTCTAGGCAAGAATACTGGAGTGGGTTGCCATTTCCTTCTCCAGGGAACTTCCCGACCCAGGGATCGAACCCAGGTCTCCCACAACGTAGACAGACGCTTTCCATCTGAGCCACCACTTGATCTTAGCCGAAAGGCCAAGAAGCGCACTTAAGCAGTATATAAAAGTTTCAGTTTTTCTACACCCTTACCAACAATTGTTATTATCTTTTTTTTTTTAAAGTATACTTGACATTCTGTAAATTTAAGGTATACAACATATTGATTGGGTTTATATTTATACTATAATGATCGTCTTTGTAGCACTGTTTAGCACCTTTGTTACATAGTTATCATTTCTTTAAGTAGTTAGATAATTAAGGTCTAGCCTCTTAGCAAGTTTGATTATGATACAATAGTGTTAACTATATTTACTGTACTATTCATTAGATATCTAGGACTTTTTCTACTTGTTGTATGTTTGTGCCCTTAAGCAATGTAGTCTGTCCTATTCTGCAATCCTAAATTCCCTGGTAACCACCAATTTCCTCTCTGTTGTTTAGAGTTTGGCTTTTTTAGATTCCAGATATAAGTGATGACATATTGTATTTGCCTTTGTCTTTGGTTTATCTCACTTAGCATAATGTCCTCAAGGTCCATCCATGTTGTCACAAATGGTTGGGTTTCCTTTCTCATGGCTAAATATATTCCACTGTGTGTTTATGGTATATATACATACATGCATGCCTACCATATCTTCTTTATCCATTCATCTGTGGACAAGGACTTAGGTTGTTTTCCTGTCTTGGCTATAGTGATAAGGATGCCAACAAATCTTCCCTGGTGGCTCAGAGGTTAAAGCGTCTGCCTCCAATGGGGGAGACCTGGGTTCCATCCCTGGGTTGGGAAGAGTCCCCTGGAGAAGGAAATGGTAACTCACTCCAGTATTCTTGCCTGGAGAATCCCGTGGGCAGAGAAGCCTGGTAGGCTACAGTCCACGGGGTCGCAAAGAGTTGGACACGACTGAGCGACTTCACTTTCACTTTCACTTTCAAACATGGGTGCACCTATATCTCTTAAATAACCTATTTTCATTTCTTTGGATATATACCCAGAAATGGAGTTATTGGATATTTTGGTAATTCTATTTTTAACTTTTTTGATACTTTATTATAATGAATCATGGAAAAGGTATCTTTTGATTGAATTGTTTAGAGACCTATAAGCTTCAAGAACTCAGATGTCCAGACTTGGAAAGTTCTCCAGCATTGTATCTTTAGACAAGCTTTCAGCCCTTTTTCTGTCTCTTCTCTTGGGACTCCCATAGTACATTGTTTCTTTCTCGTCATGCTGTCCCATAAGTTCTGTAGGCTTTCTTCATTCCTTTTCTTCTTTTTTATTTTCATGCCTCTCACTGGATACTTTCAAATGACCTGCCTTTGAGTTAATCGATTGTTTTTTCTGTCTGATCTAGTTTGCTGTTGAAGCTCTTGTTGAGTTCTTTAGTTCAGTGATTGTATTCATCAGCTCCAAAATTTGTTTGGTACTTTTTAAGGTTTTCTCTCTCTTTGTTATACATCTTATTTTGTTCTTGTATGATTTTTCTGATTGTATTAAATCATTTATGTGTGATCTCTTGTAGTTCTCTGACCATCTTTATAATAGTTTTCTGAATTCTTTGTCAGGTAATTTATCTATCTCCATTTTGAGGGGAGGTCAGTTACTGGAATTTTACTGTTTGTGTGTGTGTGTTTGGTTCATTTTTCCTTGTTTCTTTCTGACAGTTGTAGCCTTGAATAGGTATCTCTGTATTCAAAGTCTGTGAATCTCTGTATTCATAGACTTTATGGACTGATTTCACTAAAGAAAGACCTTCACCTCCAGGTAGGGGCCCACTGGACTGCACTGTAAACTTTGGTCCAGTGGTGCAAGGTGCTAAATGTATGGCATCTCTAGGCCCTGTGGTATGTGGTATCTTGTTAGTTCAAGCAGTCAGTCTGCTTCACTGACAACTGTGTGACCCTTGCTGAGAGCCAGAGGCAGTCCACTGTGGTTGCAAAGGCTCCTGAGGTCCTCAGCAGTGCCTGTAGGTCCAGCAGTTAGGTACCAGGACAGGCAGTGGTGGTGGTGGCCTGGTGTGGCCAGAGTTGGTGGGATGTACATGCTTGAGTGTGAGGACTGCTGCAGGTGCCTGTGTGGGCAGGATTGGCTGCAGATATATGTGCAATGGCAAGGCCAGAGTAGCAGGGTCTGGGGCCAGCTTTAGGAGACCTGGCTGTTAGAGTTTACTTGTAAATCTGTAGGACCTAGCTACAGGGGCATGCATAACTTTGGGAGCTGGTATCTGGAATCTGGGCTTCCCTGGTGGCTCAGTGGTAAAGAATCCTCCTGCCAGTGGAGGAGATGTGGGTTCGATCCCTGGGTTAGGAAGATCCTCGGAGAAGGAAATGGCAACCCACTCTAGTATTCTTGCCTGGGAAATCCTGGAGACAGTGGAGCCTGGCGGGCTACAGTTCATGTGGTTGGATAAGAGTTGGACTAAATGACAACATCTGGAATCAAGGTGGTTGAGTGTAGGGGTGTGGCTTCTGGGACAGTCTTGGGCACATGTGAGTGTAGGCCAGTGACAGGAGTTGGGCCTGCTCTGGGTGCCTGAGCAGCTGTGGGGACCCCGGGCTGTCAGCATACACTCGTGTGGCTTCAGGGCCTTGCCACAGGCGTGTGCATGGCATTGGAGGCCTGTGACGGGAACTGGGGCCAGTGGAGGGGCTAGCTGCCAGCATGTGAAGCTGTGCAGACCAGTGACAGGAGTTGGAGTCTTCTGTGGGCCTTACCTGTTGATGTGCATGCATGTGGCTGTCAGGACTAGCCATGGGGCAGGCTGGTGCCTTGCTTTCATGCAGTAGTAGCAGCCAGAGTTGGCTGCTGGTGAGGATCCTGGGCTCAAGCAGGAGGCTGGGGGAAGGAATAGGGAGGGACATGGGCCCTGCTGACTGAATGTGAAAAAACCTATGGGTGAGAATCTCAGTGGTGAAGCCTGCAGGGGGTCCACACTGGCGGTGCTGGCTATTGGTTTTGTCAGCTGTGAAAGCTACTGGGGTCCTGCCTGGAGCCATCTGCTGGGGTCCACAGTGAGGTCCTCAGGGATGAGGATGCCAAATCTGCAGTGTCTACAAGGCCTGTTGTCCTCAGAGGTGAAGGTTGCTGGGATCCTCTGCAGATCAGGCCCCTGGGAACTGTGTCACTCCTGCCACATGGCTGAAGCCCTGGCCCTTCCTCGCTTTCTGAGCCCTCTCTATACAGGCCAGCTTTGCTAGTCTCTGGTGGGCTGAAACTGCAGAAGGTCCTATGTGCAGTGCCCTGGAAGGCTGGGAAAGCTGGTTGCTCACCTGCTTCCCTTTTCCTGGTAAGGAGAACTCTCTCCCACGGGGAAGTTCCTTCCGTCTTGGCACTGAGCAGTGCAGGCCTGTGGATGGGCTGGTAAAGGGAAATCAATCTTTTTACCTTTTTTGTGCAGTTATTCTCAGGCTTTTTCTTCTACTATGTTGCTGATGGTTCTTAGGTGACTCCTTGAACTCCCCAGGAGCTATTTTCTTTTATGGATAGCTGGCTAATTGTTCTTTGTTGGGAGATGGAGGCTGAGGTCTGTTACCGTGCCTTATTGCTGATGTCATCGTACATACACACACATGCACCATTTGGGGAGGAAAACATTTTATGTGCCGAGAATTATTCAGTGTGCAATATTTAGGATCCAGACTTCTCTTGCTCAATATAGTGTTTCTAAGAGTACATCATGAGAAACGCTGGACTGGAAGAAACACAAGCTGGAATCAAGACTGCCAGGAGAAATATCAATAACCTCAGATATGCAGATGACACCACCCTTATGGCAGAAAGTGAAGAGGAACTCAAAAGCCTCTTGATGAAAGTGAAAGAGGAGAGTTAAAAAGTTGGCTTAAAGCTCAACATTCAGAAAACTAAGATCATGGCATCCGGTCCCATCACTTCATGGGAAATAGATGGGGAAGCAGTGGAAACAGTGTCAGACTTTATTTTATTGGGCTCCAAAATCACTGCAGATGGTGACTGCAGCCACAAAATTAAAAGACGCTTACTCCTTGGAAGAAAAGTTATGACCAACCTAGATAGCATATTCAAAAGCAGAGACATTACTTTGCCGACTAAGATCCGTCTAGTCAAGGCTATGTTTTTTTCCTGTGGTCATGTATGGATGTGAGAGTTGGACTGTGAAGGAAGCTGAGCGCCGAAGAATTGATGCTTTTGAATTGTGGTGGTGGAGAAGACTCTTGAGAGTCCCTTGGACTGCAAGGAGATCCAACCAGTCCATTCTGAAGGAGATCAGCCCTGGGATTTCTTTGGAAGGAATGATGCTAAAGCTGAAACTCCAGTCTTTTGGCCACCTCATGCAAAGAGTTGACTCATTGGAAAAGACTCTGATGCTAGGAGGGATTGGGGGCAGGAGGAGAAGGGGACGACAGAGGATGAGATGACTGGATGGCATCACTGACTCGATGGACACGAGTCTGAGTGAACTCCGGGAGTTGGTGATAGACAGGGAGGCCTGGTGTGCTGCGATTCATGGGGTCGCAAAGAGTCGGACATGACTGAGCGACTGAACTGAACTGAAGGTTTATTCTCACTTGTTCATTTTCATTGCTGTCTTATTCTCCATTCTTATTTGGGGCCTATTATAAATAATATGGCTATGAACATTCTTGTATGTGCTTTTTGATGTATGTGTGTTGTTTTTCTGTGTATCTTGGAGTGGGATTTCTGAGTTATTGGGTATGGACCTGTACACTTTAATAGATCCTGTCAAATAGTTGTCCATGGTGGTTGTACTCTAGCAGCAGTGTGTGAGTGTTCTGGTTTCTTTGAGGAGATGTGTGTAAAGCTCTCACATGTTTAGTAAATGTGTGGTAGCTATTTTTGTTTTTATGAGGATGACTCCTGGATGCCTTACTTCTCTGCAGGAACTGCCTGCGTTGGTTCCATCCACGGCAGTAGGGAATTCAGGTAAGGGAGAGCTGGCATGGGGAGGAGAGGCAGGGAAAGGAGCTCACTTGGGGATGTGGATAAGTGTTTCAGAGAGATTTAGTTTAAGCCCCCAGCGATGCCTGGCCTAGAGATAGAAACTGAGGAATCTTAGTAGACCAGACTCAAGTCACTGAATAACATCTTAGGTGAAGATTTTGATGGGAACGGAATTTCGTGAAAGAGGGGAAATGGTGTATGTCAGTTGGTTATGACCATCATGATAAAACACAACAGCCTGGGTGGCTTAAACAATAGAAATTGATTTCCTCACAGTTCTAGAGGTGTAACCAGTTTTGGTTTCTTCTGAGGCCTCTCTGCTTTGCTTGGAGATGGCCACCTTCTCCATTTGTCTTCACTCGGCTCGGTCCTTCCTCTGTTTGCCTACGTGTCCCTGTACAAATTTCATCTTATAAGGACACCAGTCATTATTGGATTGGGGCTTACCCTAAAGACCTCATTTTAACTTAATTACCTCTTTGAAGTGAAAAAGAAAGTGAAAGTCGCTCAGTTGTGTCCAACTCTTTGCAGCCCCATGGACTATACAGTCCATGGAATTCTCCAGGCCAGAATACTGGGGATCCCCTTCTCCAGGGGATCTTCCCAACCCAGCGATCAAACCCAGGTCTCCTGCTTTGCAGGTGGATTCTTTACCAGCTGAGCCACAAGGGACGCCCCAAAGTACTGGAGTGGGTAGCCTATCCCTTCTCCAGCCGATATTCCTGACCCAGGAATTGAACTGGGGTCTCCTGCATTGCAAGCGGATTCTTTACCAACTGAGCTATCAGGGAAGCTCTTATTAGCTCTTTAAAGACCTTATTTTTAAAAACAATTACATTATTAGGGCTTCAACATATGAATGTGGTGAGTGGGCTGTGGGAGGGCAAGTTCTGTCCATAACACAGAATAAGGGAGAATGTAGGATGGCTAGAGGACGAAAGATTGACGTGAGAAACTGAGGGGAACTGGCCAGAGAGGTAACAGGAAAACAGGTAGAGAACTGAGTTTGTGCAAATAAGCAGAGGATTTCAGGGATAATAGAGGAGACCACAGGCGTCCCAGATTCAAAATCATCTAATCCCCCATAACAAATTATTTTACTTTCTTTTTCTAAAGTGGGAGCTTTTAATAGAAATGCTGAAGTAAATGTTTTATAGGGTTTGCCTTACTCATACTTGCAAAATAATTATGAATCAGTCTATTATTTGATGTTTTGGATGCTGAAAAATACTCAGTTATCTTCTTGCTGTGTTTTCAAATCTTTGGTAGAATGGTCTTGAAATGTATTTTATTCACACAGATGAGACACTGCAAGTAGTCAGATTTAGGAATCTTTGTTGTTGTTCATTTGCTAAGTTGTGTACGACTCTGCAACCCCATGAACCGCAGCATGCCAGGCTTCTCTGTCCTTCACCATCTCCCTGAGTTTGTTCAAACACATGTCCATTGAGTCAGTGATGCCATCCAACCATCTCATCCTCTGTCACCCCCTTCTCCTCTTGCTCTCTATCTTTCCCAGCATTAGGGCTTTTCCAGTGAGTTGGCTCTTCACATCAGGTGGCCAAAGTATTGGAGCTTCAGCTTCAGCATCAGTCCTTCCAGTGAATACTCAGGGTTGATTTCCTTTAGGAGTAACTGGTTTGATCTCCTTGTTGTCAAGGGAACTCTTAAGAGTCTTCTCCAGCACCACAGATTGAAAGCGTCAAATCTTTGGCAGTCACCCTTCTTTATGGCCCAACTCTCATATCCATACATGACTACTGAAAAAACCCTTAGCTTTGGCTCTGGTTTTTAATACACTGTCTAGGTTTTTCATAACTATGCTTCCAAGGAGCAAGCATCTTTTAATTTTGTGGCTACAGTCACCATCCACAGTGATTTTGGAGCCCAAGAAAATGAAATCTGACACTGTTTCTACATTTTCCCCATCTATTTGCCATGAAGTGATAGGACCAGATGCCATGATCTTAGTTTTTTGAATATTGAGTTTTAAGCCAGCTTTTTCACTCTTCTCTTTCACCTTCATCACAGAGCTCTTTAGTTCCTCTTCACTTTCTGTCTTTAAAGTGGTATCATCTGCATATCTGAGGTTGTTGATATTTCTCCCTGCAGTCTTGATTCCAGCTTGTGATTCGTCCAGCCCAACATTTCATTTGTTGTACTCTACATATAAGCTAAATAAGCAGGGTGACAATATACATCCTTGATGAACTCCTTTCTCAATTTTGAAGCAGTCCATTGTTCCATACCTGGTTCTAACTGTTGCTTCTTGTCCTGCATACAGGTTTCTCTGGAGGCAGGAAAGGTGGTCTGGTATTTCCATCTCCTTAAAAATAGTCCACAGTTTGTTGTGATCCACACCATCAAAGGCTTCAGCATAGTCAGTGAAGCAGAAGTAGATGTTTTTTTTTTGGAATTCCCTTGCCTTTTCTGTGATCCAGCATATGTTGGCAATTTCATCTCTAGTTCCTCTGCCTTTTCTAAATCCAGCTTGTACATCTGGAAGTTCTTGGTTCATGTACTGTTGAAGCCTAGCTTGGAGAATTTTCAGCATAATCATGCTGGCATGTGAGATGAGTGCAATTGTACAGTAATTTGAACATTCTTTGGCATTGCCTTTCTTTGGGATTGGAACGAAAACTGACCTTTTCCAGTCCTGTGGGCACCACTGAGTTTTCCAAATTTGCCGGTATAATGAGTGCAGCATCATCTTTTAACAGCATCATCTTTTAATATTTGAAATAGCTTAGCTGGAATTCCATCACCTCCATTAGCTTTGTTCGTAGTAGTGGTTCTTAAGGTGCACTTGACTTCACACTCCAGGATGTCTGGCTCTAGGTGAGTGACCACACCATCTTGGTTATCTAGGTCATTAAGAGCTTTTTTGTACAGTTCTTCTGTGTATTCTTACCACTTTTTTTTAATATCCTCTGCTTCTGTTAGATTCTTGCTGTTTTTGTCCTTTATTGTGCCCATCTTTCTTTGAAATGTTCCCTTGATATCTCCAGTTTTCTTGAAGAGATCTCTAGTCTTTCCCATTCTGTTGTTTTCCTCTTTTTCTTTGCATTGGTCACGTAAGAAGGCTTTCTTATCTCTCCTTGCTATTTTTTGTAACTCTGCATTCAGTTGGGTATATCTTTCTCTTTCTCCTTTGCTTTTTGCTTCTCTTTTCTTAGCTATTTGTAAGGCCTCCTCAGACAACCACCTTGCCTTCTTGCATTTCCTTTTCTTCGGTATGGTTTTGGTCATTACCTCCTGTACAGTGTTGCACATCTCTGTCCATAGTTCTTCAGGCACTCTGTGTACCAGATCTAGTCCCTTGAATCTATTTGTCACCTCCACTGTATAATTGTAAGTAAGTGTTAGTTGCTCAGTCGTGCCTAACTCTTTACCACCCCATGGACTGCAGCCCATCAGGCTCCTGCGTCCATGAGATTTTCCAGGCAAGGATACTGGAGTGGGTTGCCATTTCCTTCTCCAGGGTATCTTCCCAACCCATGGATTGAACCCGGTCTCCTGCACTGCAGGCAGATTCTTTACTGGCTGAGCTACAAGGGAAGCCCTTGTATAATCATAAGGGGTTTGATTTAGGCCATACATGAATGGCCTAGTGGTTTTCCATACTTTCTTCATTTTGAGCCTGAATTTTTCAGTAAGGAGCTAGTGATCTGAGCCACAGTCAGCTCCAGATCTTTTTTTTTTTTTGGACTGTACAGAGCTTCTCCATCTTTGATTGCCAAGAATATAATCAGTCTGATTTTGGTACTGACTGTCTGGTGATGTCCATGTTCATAGAGTTGTCTCTTGTCTTGTTGGAAGAGGGTGTTTGCTATGACCAGTGTGTTCTCTTGGCAAAACTCTGTTAACCTTTGTACTGTTTCATTTTGTACTCCAAGGCCAAACTTGCCTATTATTCCAGTTATCTCTTGACTTCCTACTTTTGCATTCCAGTCCCCTGTGATGAAATGGACATCTTTTTTTGGTGTTAGTTCTAGGAAGTCTTGTAGGCCTTCATAGAATCAGCTTCTTCAGCATTAGAGGTTGGGACATAGCCTTGGATTACTGTGATGTTAATGGTTTGCCTTAGAAACGAACCAAGATCATTCTGTCATTTTTGAGATTGCATCCAAGTACTGCATTTCAGACTCTTGTTTTCTGTGCTACTGCTGCTGCAGCTGCTAAGTCGCTTCAGTTGTGTCCGACTCTGTGTGACCCCATAGACGGCAGCCCACCAGGCTCCCCCGTCCCTGGGATTCTTCAGGCAAGAACATTGGAGTGGGTTGCCATTTCCTTCTCCAGTGCATGAAAGAGAAAAGTGAAAGTGAAGTCGCTCAGTCATGTCCGACCGTCAGTGACCTCATGGACTGCAGCCTACCAGGCTCCTCCGTCCATGGGATTTTCCAGGCAAGAGTACTGGAGTGGGGTGCCATTGCCTTCTCCGTGTTTTCTGTGAGAGCTACTCTATTCCTTCTAAGGGATTCTTGCCCACAGTAGTAGATATAATGGTCATCTGAATTAAATTCACCCATTCCTGTCCATTTTTGTTCACGGATTCTTAAAATGTCGATGTTCACATTTTAGGAATCCTAGTTTACTGTTTAAAGCTTTCTCCCAAGACTCTTTTTTATCATTTCTAAATTCTAATTGCATGGTAGTTTTGAATGCTCAAAGTATTTGTGAAGAGGTTTACGTGTAATGATAAATTCTGTGAAGTCAGTCTGCCACGTGCCTTGTCCATCACCCTTGTTATTTTGCTTCCTATCAGACATCTGTTGCCTTCTTTGCATCTCCACTGCTACCAGCTTGTCTTCTACCAATTGCCGTCATCTTCAGTGTGGACTGCTGCAATAGACTTGTAATTAGACTTTCTCCTTCCTTCTTTCCCCTTCTAGAGAAGTCTAAAAAGTACCTCCCCAAACAATACCTGATAGAAATCTTCAGCAGTTTCTCATTATACCTGGAATAAAATTCAAACTCAATACCATCTCCTACAAAGTTTTATGTGGTAAAGACCCTGCCCACCCTTGTTTACCACACTAGTCTGCTTCCTGCTGCTTTGAACAAACCAAGCTGATGGGTGCTTTCGGGCCTCAGCCCTTCCCTTGGTTTTCAGATTACTCCTTCAGTCTCAGCTCAGAACTTGGGAGGGAGGCCTTCCCTCACTCCACAGCTAAAGTTGCTCTTTCCCATTTCATACTCTAGCATGTCACGTTTATGTTTTATGTATGTAAGTGTAGTTTTGTAAGGAATTGTCAAACTGTCCTCCAAAGTAGATGTACACTCTCACCGGCAATAGTTGATCCACATCCAGCATTTAGTGTTGTCAGTGTTTTGGATTTTAGTAGTTCTAATAGATACGTAATGGTATCTCATTGTCATTTTAATTTGTAATTTCCTAGTAAAATTTGACATTGAGTGTCTTTTGAATGCTTATGTCATCTGTATTTCTTTTTGTTGAACTGTTTAAAAATTTTGCCCATTTTTAATTAATTCATTTTCTTAATGAGTTTTATAGTTCTTTGTATATTTTAGATAAAAGTCTTTTATCAGATATGTCTTTTACAAATATTTCCTCCTAGTCTGGGGCTTATCTTCTTGTTCTCTTGACACACTATTTTTTTCAAAAGTATTCATCATTAACTAAAATAGTCTTATATCTCCTCCCACTACAGTGTAAAATCCACAAACAACTGTCTTGCTTTCTACTGTATTTCCAGTGCACAATATGGTGCTTGGTATTTTGGATGACAAATATTTGTTGATTGAATGGATAACCACTGTTAACATTTTTAGTTTGTTTTATCCTTAATGAAAATGGTATTAAGCTGATTTATGTTCTCCCATCTTCTTATTTAAAACTCAGTTTCAAAATTTTACCATTTTATCTTCAAAATTAAGGATAATAGCCACGTGTAATAGTATGAGATGAATTCACAATGGCTCAGATTAATTGGTTTAAGACATCTAATTACTGATCTATACTTGTTTTGCCCTCTCATGAGCTATACAGATTTATTCTCCAAGAAGTTGTCTCAGGGCTGGACAGTGAAAACAGGAGAATGTTTGCATCAGTCCCACAAAGCCTTATGGAAGGATTGCCGCCTGTTAAGACACTGCAGAGTATCAGTATGTTCAAATATGTATCTATACATAAACACATTGAGCTTGCAAGGTTCAAAAAAATTATTCAAATTCTCTGTTCTTGATTGCTTGTTAATTGGATTTCTTATAGGTGGAAAATGACATGTTGGTCTCCTACTATGGTGATTTTCAGTTTTTTAAATTTTATCTCTAGTTGTTTTTGGCTGTATATTTTAGTGTCGTTTGCCACTAATTTTTATAACTATTATAGTTTTGTCTATCTTTATCCCAAGTAGTGCTTTTTGCCTTGAACTGACTCTTTGTTTCCACTCTGCTTTGTTTTTGTATGAATATGCCAAGTCTTCTGTTTTTAAGCCTTTCATTGCATCTTAAAAATAATGTAAATTTGAAAGAGCTGATTTTTTAAAAATCCTTTTAGAAAAGCTTTTAAAAGATGTTTTGGTGCATAACAAACCATCTCGAAACTTAGTGGCTTTAAGCTAGAACTATTTTGTTAACTCTCATGGTTTATAGTTGGGATAGCTGGATAGTTCTTCTGTTCCGTGGTTATTCAGCTGGTACTGCAGTCATCTGGTGGCTCACTAGGACTAGAATGTCCATGAAGGCTCATTCACGTGGTTGTTAGTGCCTTGGTGCAGGGATAGTTCTTGGGACAGTGGGGGATACTGTCTGTTTATCTGTCTACCTACTATCTCGTCTCAGTCCTCTCCCTTACCAGTGCCATCTTCACTTACTCTTTTTATGTGATCTCTACAGCGGGGCAGAGTAACCAGACTTTTTATATGATGGCTTGGGACTCCCAACAGTGCTGAAGTGAAAGCTGCCGGGCCTCCTTAAAGCTGAGGCATAGAACTGCCACAGGGTCAGTTCGGCCTCATTCTGTTGGTTGAAGGAGTCCTAGAGCCAGCCCAGATTCATATCAAGGTGTGAATACCAGGAAGTGTGGTTCACTGAGGGCATCCTGGGAGCCTATTTACCACAATATGAGAGTCTAAACCCTTCACATTTATTATTTTAATTGACATGATATTGTTCTTAGGGCTCAGACTTTTACTTCCTTTAGTGAATTTGCATATGCTTTAAATTCTGTTAACTTCTATATCAACATCAAGAAAAATAATAGTACTTGTACTCCAATTTGACTCAGATGATAAAGAATCTGCCTGTAATGCAGGAGACCTGGGTTCGATCTCTGGATTGGGAAGATCCCCTGGAGAAGGGAAAGGCAATCCACTCTAGTATTTTTGCCTGGAGAATTCTATGGACAGAGGAGCCTTGCAAGCTGCAACATGGAATCAGTTATGATGATTGGGGGCTTCAGCATGATTTTACTTATGTTTTATACATATTATGTGGAATTTTAGGCCATGTTATAAATTTGAATATTGTATATATCTTTTTAAAAGTTTTAGATGTTTTCATTCATTTTGTAACTGCATAAACAATAATTTTTTAGATCTAATTAATTGGATCTAATTAAATCTAGATCTAATTAAATCTAATTAATTTCATGCTGTCCTTCCTAATACACTTTTTTCCTAGATAATTTGGATTTATTTTTTGATAAAATGTAATATATCTTTAATGTTTCATTCAGGAAGGCTATGTGGATTATGTAACATCTGGGTTCTTTCCAAATATATAATGACTTCCTCTGTTTTCACACAGTTTGATTGGCTATAAAGTTTTTGTTTGTTTTTGGCCATACCACTGACTTGTGGGATCTTAGTTCCTTGACCAGGGCCCCTAGCAATGAAAGCGCTGAGTCCTACTGAATTGCCAGGGAACTCTTGGTTTTAGAGGTCTCGGATCACACTCAGTGCTTCCCAGGAATTTATTGTTATTATTCTTTTGTCTTGGGAAATTTATTGTCATTTATGGGTATGCCGTTTTAGGGTACTGGGATTTTTTTTCTCCCCCTGTAATGTAAAGTTTTTGCCAGTGAGGGTTGGTGAATAGATCTGGAGGATGGTGTACATTTTTGTCTTTTTTCAATTTTGTTTTCTTCTAGTATAATTCTGTTTTGTCTCGTCTTCAGTTTAACAGCAGTTATGATGATCAGGCTTGTTAGATCTTAGTCCTGAAATTGGCATTTGTCATTTACTCTATTTTTGCTCTTTTATTGTACATTATCGGAAAACTTCTGTTAACTTTTGGCCACACCACACAACATGTGAGATCTTGGTTCCGTGATCAACCAAGGATCTTAACCACTGGGCCCCGGGCCAGTCCCTGGGAAGACTTGAATATAACTTCCTCATTATGAAGTCAGCTTTTCTGGTCATGTTAGTTCTGCTGTTTTTCTCAAGCGCTAATGTCAGGGTGGCTCAGATGGTAAAGCGTCTGCCTGCAATTCGGGAGACCCAGGTTCAATCCCAGGGTGGGGAAGATTCCCTGGAGAAGGAAATGGCAACCCACTCCAGTACTCTTGCCTGGAAAATTCCATGGATTGAGGAGCCTGGTGGGCTACAGTCCATGGGGTCACAAAGAGTCAGACACGACTGAGTGACTTCACTTCGATGTCAGGT
Source organism: Redunca redunca (assembly GCA_006410935.1). Lineage (NCBI taxonomy): Eukaryota > Metazoa > Chordata > Mammalia > Artiodactyla > Bovidae > Redunca > Redunca redunca. The sequence goes on along the minus strand of SJYQ01011211.1, from coordinate 4,435 downwards.
GTGCTGCTGCATTTTTGAGTTTCCTTGGGATCTTACCTGAGTTTCTTCTGTTTCCTTCTTAGCATGATGTCTCTTTATTCCCATCTGTGTGTTCTTAGTCACTCAGTCATGTCTGACTCTTTGTGACCCCATAAACTGTAGCCTACCAGGCTCCTCTGCCTCTGGGGAGTCTCCAGGGAAGAATATCGGAATAGGTTGCCTTGCCCTCCTCCAGGAGATCTTCCCAACCCAGGAGCTGAACCCAGGTCTCCTATATTGCACGCGGATCCTTTACTGTCTGAGCCACTAGGGAGTCCATCTTGTTTGGTTCTCATAGGCAGTGTCTTTCAATTACTAAAGATGTGTCCAAATCAATGCTCTTCTTCATATTATTTTATTTCTTGGAGTAAATTGTTGCCAGTGCCAGTCATGTCTCTACTTGCTGTGAAGTTTTACTGACTAGGATTGTAGCCTCTGAATGGATATAGAACTTCTGGATGGGCAAGGGATCGTGGCTGTCAGGGCTCACCCAGTGTGGGGCTGGCTGCCTGTTTCCTGATTGCTGCAAACCCAGGAACCCTGGGCTGAGGGTGGAGAGAGGTGCAGGGCTGCACCTTCTTCCTACGCACTTCCTGGCAGCTGTGCCCTTCAGAGGTAGGTGGAGCTGCGGTTGGCCACTGAACTGTGTCTTCCTTCACACTAGTTAGTGGAACTTTCTCCCAGATTTTAGTAATATGTAACTGTCTGAAGTAGGCTCTGCTTTCTGTCTTTTCTTGTGTGTGTCTTTATAGGTGTTTTAAATAGGATTTTAAAATTCATGTCAGGTTGCCTCTTAAGCTAGATTATTTTTTCAGCCTATATTTCATTATTTTTTAAATGTTAAGCTTTCTAGGTGGCTCAGTGGTAAAGAATCTGCCTGCCAGTGCAGGAGACTCAGGTTCAATCCCTGGGTCAAGAAGATCCCTTGGAGTAGGAAATGGCAACCCGCTCCAGTATCCTTGCTTGGAAAACTCCATGGACAGAGGAGCCTGGGGGGCTGTAGTCCATGGTGTCACAGAAACAATCGAGCCACTGAGCACAGTCCTTTCTGTCAGTACCAGGATCCCTTCCAGGTGGTCACTGTTTCCCTGGAATCACTACCAGGTACTTGGATCTCTTATCAACATTGGACAGCCTTTTATCAGCATTCCTAGCTCACCTTAACCTGGGGGAAAGTTGCCTCCTGCCAAGTGCTTTCCTCATGATTATCCTGAGTTCAGAACAGAAAGTTTCCTTCTAGAAGCACTTGGTTATTCTAAGACTCCAGAGCCAAAACTGGTTAGAAAGCTTAATTTTTAAAATGCTTACCTTCTTAGTCTTTTAATTCAGGGAAGGGGTTTAAACAACAGAAATTTATATTGTCAGAGTTCTGGAGGCTGGGAGGACCAAGACCAAGGTGTAGGTGGGTGGTTCCTTCTGAGGCCTCTCTCCTTGGCTTGCAGGTGGTCCCCTTGCTGCCTCTTCACATGGTTTGCTCTGCGCACCTGCATCCCTGGTGTCTCTTCCTCTTCTTATGAGGATATTAGTCATAATGGACTAGAGCTCCACCTTCCTGGTCTCATTTTAACATGATCACCTTTTTTTTTTTCCCTTTCTCATTTTCATTGAGGTATAATTGACAAAATTGTCAGATATTTATAATAGACAACTGTGATGATCTACTATACATAAACACTGTGAATGGATTCCCTCTAACAAATCCATCACTTTTATTTTTGGTGAGAATATTTATTGTCTTTTAATTTAAAAACGTCTTTTAGTCACATTTATTTGCATGCTGCTATATTTTTGGGTTTTTAGCCTCTTTTGTCTCCCTTATCTCAAATATACTACATTTCATTCTTTTGAAGTTTAGCCCCAGTTTTCTTTTCTGCTAGTCACACTTCTTTTCTTATATTTTATTTTTTGTCTATTTTTGGTCTTTTTTTGGTCTAGTCCTTCCTTGTTCTTTCACTTTAATTTTATTTCTTACTGTCTTAATTTTTTCATGTCTATTTTCTTAAGTTGGTTGTCCTCCCCTCCTCTGCCCTCTCTTCCCCTCATGGTTTGATTTTCTAAAGGCTGGAAGGATGTGTAATCCTCCAAGAGTGGCAGTATTGTAGGCAGTGTCATTCAGCAGATGGGAAGACCTGCCTCTCCTCTGTCCAGTATTTTCTGTCAGTGTTCTCTTTGTCTTGACCCCTGAAATGATGACTTGGGGATATACTGACATGTGAACTTTAGAGTGGCTTTTGGACAACACATACCACCTGTGTGAGAGTCTGATTATTCTGAAATGTGTGCTCTGTAATGCGTGTTTTGTCACTCAGTGGAAAGACCATGGCTTGCAGGGTCAGACAGACAAACGTCATAGCCCTTCTATGGAAGAGCTACGTGACCCTAAGCTATCCTCAGGGGATTCTGATGTGCAGAGGTTGCGATTGCACCATGAGACTGCTTCCCTCCTTCCAGCTCAGGTGTTTTTCTATGGCTCGAACCCTCAGGGGTTCTTCTGTCTACCCTGCTGGTGAGACTTCTGCAGACCTCCTTCATCTGCAGGGGGTTGAGGGGAGCAGCCAGGAGGTAGTCTCGAACTCTGCTGGCTCTCGCAGCTGTCTAACAGATCGCCTTTTAATTCTAGAAAGGGGGTCAGTACTTTGAAACCACTGGGGCCCAAGTACCCTTTCTGTGTCAGAGCAGAGCTATTAGGACTGCTTTCTGGAGACATCTTGCCTGTACTTTGTTCCACCTTCCCGTGGCTAACCATCCCTTTTTTCAAAATGAGTTGCAACCCTTTCTTTTCAGTTAATTGTAAAGCAAAAAAAAAAAAAAATTTTTTTTTTTTTCCTTGGCTGTGTAGTAGGCTAATTGAGGGCTTCCTGGTGGCTCGGTGATAAAGAATTCACCTGCCAATGCAGATGTGGGTTCAATCCCTGGGTCGAGAAGATACCTTGGAGAAGGAAATGGCAACCCACTCCAATATTCTTGCCTAGAGAATTCCCATGGACAGAGGAGTCTGATGGGCTACAGTCCTGCAGTTGCAAAGAGTCAGACACAACTTAGTGACTAATCAATGAGAAGAGTAATTGGAGTTTCTTGGGAGATTTTCACTTCGTTAAAAAATCTTCAATTCTTATCAAACACTTAGATATAAAATGTCACCTTCTTGGAGGTAGCCTAAAGTCTGTCTCTAGTTTTACAGAGCTTTTTTGAATTTTTTTGTGAGATTAAGGGCTGCTGAATACTTTATTCAAAAGTTAGCCAGTGGGGCAGGGAAACTGAAGCTGGGTAAAAAGGAGCAGAGACTGAGCCCCCCTTTCTCCCATCCCAATCCCTTCTCCTTGCTTGGACACACTCAGTGGCTCCCTGGAGACCAAGTGGATCATGACTGCCTTAGCACTCCACGGAGTCAGAGTAGCCCAGTAGAGCTCCCAGGTCCTTACTATTTGGGTCACTTGTGAGATTCTATTTATGCTTTTTTTTCTTGGACTGCGATTGTGGTTTTGATTATGATATTTTATAAAAAGATCTAGGGGTGCTGTTTGTAACACCACCCACTTGAGAGATTGCCTTTCTGAACACGCATGGGAGAGATAGCAGGTATGGTATCAGGAGGGTGGTGTTCCTCCATGGACGCTCTGGACCTTGTAGCTACTTAGGCTCCCTTTTCTGCTGAGCAGGTAGGAAGCTCGGTGTCAAGACTGTGGCCACCTTGAGGAAACGGCTAGTGCCTGACAGTGTGTAGTTTGGGGTACTAACTTTACCCCAGCTTTTTCTTCTTAAAATTGTTTTCCATTTGTCTTCATTTCCTTACCCATCTGTTTACTTCTCTTCTGACATGTAATATCCTTGTTAGCCCCATCATTCTTTTTAGAAGTTGGTGTATAAATCAGCAAATATATAAGAACTGTCCTAAATATTTTAAGAAACCGTCCTCTTGATGGATTCTTACCACTCTGGTCTGAGCTGTAGGCTGGGCTGTTGCAGAAGTCAGCTGGCTGGTCATGCCCTATCCCATCCCTCTCCTCCTTTCTGCAGCCCTTTCCTGCAGAGTCGACCCAGCCACACAGGGTAGATGCCTCTCTGAGCAAATGCCTCCATTTCTAGACCCATTTCCCATGTTCCCCTTCTGTACTTCTGCAGCTCTGGTTCTGCCACTCTGCCCTCCCTCTGCTTGTCGTTTCTGTGAACCTGAAGCCCTCTTCCCACCCCTTCATCTCTCCGCTCTGTGTCAGTTTCCTCTGTGAAAGCAGGGTGGACCACTTCCTGGGTGCTACTTCCTCTCCTGCTGCATGTGTTGGGTCACACTAACTGGGCTGCTCACCCACAGGGGCCTTTGTGCAAATTAGAACAAGGTACTGCATAGGACTTCCTACTACTGGAAACCGATCTGATAAATATGAGTCCAGGCTGTTTACTCTGTGAGGGGCGCCCTGAG